>JAPDSC010090475.1:0-14934 GCA_026290005.1 Latrodectus geometricus | reverse complement strand
TATATATATATATATATATATATATATATATATATATATATATATATTATCTGAGAGATTCATAACATATTAAAACATATTCAAGTAACAAATTAACGCGTGGAAAGAACAATTCAAAAATCGAAAAAAATATTCTAAATATTATTTTTTCAGTTACATTATTAGAATGTTACTGAAAAAGTTTTTTCGGTTACATTCTCTAAAGCATTTCCCGAATATTAAAAAAAATAATTTTCTTTTATAAAAAAATTGCCCTCTTGTGAGACTGGAAATCCAATGTTATTCATATTTTTCTCTTCTGTCGTTATCCGTAGAAGTCAGCATTAAAAGGCTGGAAGAACCCCACGTCTTTTTTTTTTATGAAGCGTGCAGAATTCCGGAACAGTGTCACAGTGGTGTAAAAACAATATTTTGTGTTTTAGCTATACTTTATTTGTAGTGTAAATTAATTAATTTACTCGAAAACTTGAATTTAAGCTTAGCCTACGTTTTAAGTTATCCAGAAACCAACTTCCTAATGTAGGTTTGGTACTATTCTGCAAATTTCTTTTTAAATCAACCTCTGATCGAAATTCGGATGAGACATAGACTATGCATTTTGTTTACACAGATTCATATTCGTTAAATCTGTAGTGGAAATTTTATACGGAAGACGACGCTACCATAATGTTGTATAATAATTTTAATTTTGAAAAAAATTCATATCCTTGCTGACATTAGAGAGAAACGCAACTAAATTTGCGCGATTACGATAGCCTATTTAAGCTATTGAGAAACTCGTATTTTTGTACACATATTGCATTTTGCGATACGTAAAAATAAAGGCTTTCAATTGGCCAAATTTGCCGATAGTTACTGCAAAAATATAATGGAATTCCGCCCTAGAAAGCCATGGATTTACGAAATATAAATTTTTTTGTGTTTATACGATAGATTAATGAAGAAGCCAACAAAACTGACGGAATTTACACTGTATTCATATTTGTTAAAAAAAATATTAATAAAAAGGAAAAATTAAATAAATTTTCTATTTAATATTGGTGGGGAGGATGGTGGAGGCTAGGGCAACTACCCCCTATTTTCGTCCCTTTGTCAAATTCTGAATTCACCAGATAAATAGTTCTTTTAATACTATATAAATGTAATATGTGTATAGATGCATCAGACAAAAAGATACCACTTTTGAATTAATTCTGCTAAGATTAGAAAATCATTAATAATTCATTATGTAGTCAAAATTTAAAAAAAAATAAAATAGAAAATGTTTCCCCTCATCGAATAATTATTTTTTTATTCTATTGATATTTCATAGAACGTCTCCATTCTCTGATTGGTTCCATCCAGTTTGTCAAACTATGTCAACCAATAACCTTACGGACATGTGACTTAGTTAGACCAATCAAAAGTAACTTTGATTACTCGATAAAAGTCCTTCCACTCGCGAATGCGATCATAAAAGGATGGTTAAACCAGTTATTTTCTAATAACTAGTTATCATCGTTATGTTCCATAAAAAATAACATGTTATAAAATAACAGTTTTTGTCACGTGATCAATATGAGAGCTTTTATTGGTTCACTGGCAACTGATAACAGTTTTTGCAGAATTCTGTTATGCAGTTAATCACATGACTCATTTAGGAGCCTTTCATTGGTTTTCTTGTAACTTATAACAGTATGACGTAGATTCTGTTATTTGAATGGTCACGTGTTTAGTTTTACCATATTTCATTGGTTCTCTGATACCGTTAAACAGCTCTGGAACGAGAAGTTATTCCAAGAAAACACATCTGTTTGGGTTTCTTGGAAATTCTGAAGGGCTATAAGGGTAACAAAACTGGTTTTTGAGGAAATGCAGTTAAATGAGACTTTTGGTGAGCCATGATTATCTAAATTTGAGGGGAAGTAGTTTAAGCGGAATTTTTTTCCACATTGATATTTTTTATTAAAAGAAATTATTCAAGAAATCATTTAATCTTACATTTAAAAAAAATTATGACATTACTTGAACAATTTAAAGACTTTTATTTGACAAAACAGTTTATAATCTTGCAATACAGATTGTTAGATTAGAAACTCCATTGCAGAATAAATAAATTTTGCCTATTACAGATATTATATTTTTTAATTAACCTGATTAATTAATCTGATTAAAAATTGATAATATTAATTTTTTCATTTATTTTTATTGCAATTATTTAAATTATAATTTTAATTTACACCATGTTTCATTCCAATTTTTTTCAATAAAAATAAGTTGAGTCCAGATATGAGATAACTTATTTTATAATAATAATATATTATAAAACGACATATCTATGTGAACACATGTTTTAAATATTTAAATGTTCGTTATAAAAAATTATAAATAACTCGATCGAACGTTATTAAAAATTTCCAATAATAAACATTAACTTTCAATGCTTACAAAAAGTTTACCTTTCTGTCAAACTATAATATTTCACCATATATTCTTGATTTAATGCTCTTGTATAATCTAATTTCGTGTGAAATCTACTTTAAATATATTAATAAACAAAACTTTGCATCATGAGGGAGTAAAAGTATAAATGCTATATGAGAAGAATAAATTTTTTTTAAAATACTCGTTATGGAAAGACATTTTTAAATAAAAATGTATATTGCGTATAAACAACATTCGCAGAAGAATGATGAAGATACTATTGCAATAAATAAGACATTAGCTATAATGAATAGAATTACTGTCAACTTATATTAGTTTATATATTTTAAAATTATTTTTACACAAATATATTTTTTACCATAAGCAACAGATTTTATTATTATTTATCTCTATAGAGATTACTATTCTGGCGAATTTCTTGATTTACATTGTTTAGTATTTGTTATATAATTTTACATCAAATATCAATCCGTCTTCATAGAAGAATTCAAGATTAAGTAACTTTTAAAATTATAAATCTTTAAATAAATTAAAAGAATAATCAAGTTTAACATCATTACTTTCTGCATATCAAGCATATGGTAACAGCAATCTTTTTATAATTTATTAATGAATATTTTCTATAGAATTGCATAACGATTGCTTACATGCTGTCTATCTTAAGAAAATATATTTTGCAAGTAAAATATTTGGCTGAAATTCAATTAATTAGCTATATTCCAAATAGGACTCTTATTAACTCTACTCATTTTAAAATATTTAAAACAAAGAATTAAATAGTAAAAATAATACAAGAAATAAAGCAAACTATAGAAACAACAGAATCAGAATTCTCACACAAAAAGAATTACAACCCTCACATATTTGTAGCCAAATTAATAGTTATCTAATTTGTAATTTTCTCTAATTTATAAGAGTTTATAATCTATAATAATAAAAGCAAGTGTAATGTGTCTGTCCGTTTGTCTGACCGAGCTGTCCAGCCAAATCTATCGCACGCAGGGACCTGGAATTTTTTACACGGAAGCACAAGGGGGCTGGCCACCAGACCTCGAAGCCCGATTTTCGATTTTTGAATTAGAAAAATTTTAAAAAAATTATTTATAAAACTTCTTCTCGAGATCGCTGCCCGCCGATAGCTGATTCCGAGGTTGTACCAGCTCCTTTTGAGAAACAATTCTGGCGACCATCTTTTGGAAAATTTTCCGTTTAAAATATTTAGGATATATTGTTCCTTTTTATCGACGGGGAATGTTGTGTGTGGGGGGGGAAGAGAGAGAGACAGTCTACGTGTCCTACACTACTATTCCTGCGCTATTCACTTATCTGCATTTTCTAAATGCACGGGCAACGCCGGCGGGTACAGCTAGTAATTAATAATTTCTGATGTTACCCATCAATAATCAATTTTAAAGTTAAATTTCTAGGTAATTCAGAAATTTGAATCTGGTAGAATTTTGGATTAAACAATTCTAAGTAAACGTAGTTAGTTATAAATAGCTCTACAAACGAAAAATACAATTAACAAGAGTTTTTAGATTTTGAATGTAAAAAGCTTTCCATTAGCATATAAAGTATAAAATAAAGTTAACTTTCAAATTTTTTGTTTAAACCAGATTGTAATAGCGAGGAATTAATTTTACAGATCTAAAAAAATGATAAATTTTATCACAAAGGGATTATTAATTCATTCTTTAAACTAAGATTTGAGTGATTAAAAAAGCATTATAGCATTTCTGAATTCAGATAATCTATTAATTTTAAAAAGTTTTTTCTTACACACACACATATGTATATATATATATTTAATTTCATATAATAAACAGGAAATAAAAGTTCTATAGTTTGAATAAAATATAATTAAATTGAAGGTAAATATTAAATTCCATGTTTCTTTCTTTATTCTTTTTTTGTGAATATTATTGTAATAATGGTACAAATAGTTATAAAATACACCTCATACGCTTTAAAGTATGACTCTTCACATTGTTTTGTTTTGCAAGTTAGTAAAATGTTTTAGTAAATCTGTTTTGCAAGTTAGAAATTTGAAGGGCATCAAAATTTTGATATCGATAATTTGTAAGATTCCTAATTATCCTTTCCTTTTGTAATAGTTTTAAAACAATCTTGAAGTGAAAATATTTTTATAGCTTCACATTTCTGAACAAAACTATAATCAATTAAACATATATTTGTCAAACAGTTGCTTATTCTCAAATAGTTCTGAATAAAATTAAACATATCCTCGTCTAAAATAACTTTTTATGAATATTATTATCGCAGAAACGAACTTTGGAAATGGTGGTGTTGAATACTTTTTATCTTTTATAGATAATTTACGTTTTTATGGATAATTTACTGTTAATCTCTTGAGGAATTTAAATACCCTGGGCATTTTATAAAACTTATTTTATGAAAATTTTCAAATTTCCCTCTCTCTGTATATACATTTATACATATGGAAAATTTCTATTTCATGAACTTATTACATTTTGTTATTGTATGGTTGTAATTCTTACGAATTTAAAATTTAATGAAGAAAAGTTATTTTAACATGAAGATGTTGAATATAGTGCTTCTAATAAATGCTGTTGTGAAATATCTTCAATTATTATTAAGTCAAACTTTTATTCAAACACATAATAGTATAATTCAAAATTACTAACTGACATTTTAGAATGTTTTTGTACATATAGAACTTAATATTTGGTAATTTGTTTTCAGTTATATAAAATTAAAAATGTAATCAGTAAGGTTAATTATATTTAAACATTTGTATTTAAATTAGATTAGATTAAAACAAAAAAGTCATTTAATGAACAGAAATTTTTGGGTCGTAATTATAAATTACTAAACATAACTTAAAAGATAAATGATGGAAATTCAGAGTTCAGTAATAAAATATACAATATTCATTTTGTTGAGATTTTATTTTCAAATAATAAATAAACACAATAGTTACAAATTACTATACAACTAATCCAAAATACTTATACAAAGCAACATTTATTATCATGCTTCTTAAAAATTATGCTCAACAAACCTTGTTAAAAGTGAGAACAATAATAATTTTTATATCAATACAAATTTCATAAATAGCCTTTTACAAAAACATAATGCAATTCGTTTATTTTCCATCCATTTTCGAGACTTAAAATAATTACATTAAAAATGTTATTATATTATAATCAATTTTACTAATTATTTACAATAATTAAAATCTTATTTATATTAATTGTTATTTTAATATAATTATGATAATACTTTTTAAAAAAATAATAAAACATTATAATATAAAAAATACTGTTAGATTACTGTTAGAAAATAAAATACTGTAAAAAATACTGTATTTGACACTAGGTGGCGTTAAAAGCATCTCAAGTCTATAGAATCGAATTTGTTTACATTGTTTTGTGTTGCATTTCGAAGTTCGTATTTGTGATTTCTAAATATTTTTATTATTTTAAAATGCCAAATAAATGTTTTTGTCCTAGCTGTAAAAGCGGCTATAAATCAGATATTGATTGAAGAAAGAAGAATGGGGAAAAACTACCAAATTTGTTTTCTGCACCAAAGGTATTGTCAGCTAAATAACGTGCAAAATATAATTCATCTACTTTTATTTTCAATTAATAATTTTTATCTTGATAAGTTAGTTTATATTATGTAATGAATAATATCTATGCATTTGTATTATTTGCAATTTGGCCTGAAATCGGCAAGTAAATTTTGATGGCGAAGTATAATCAATTATCTAGTTTAGCTCCTTTTGGTAATAAAATAGTTGCTGGTCAATTAAAATGCAACGATTTAGTATGATAAATTGTATTTATCTTCTTTATTTCTGCATACTGGTTTGCGGAAAAGTTTATATATCAATCTAACTTTACTTCCACATTTCTCTATTGCTTGTGTATTCCTTTTTTTTTTTTTTTTTTTTAAATTAAATTTAGATGTATTTAATATCAATATTAAAGCTAAGATCTGGTAAATCTCTTTATCACTGATTTGATTAAAATAAAAAATATAATTATAATTTGGTATTTAAGAAGCTCATGTATTCATGCATAACCATATAAATATAACTTTTTATAATTTATTCTGCATGTTATAATGTATTCTTATTGTACTTTGAAGTATTTTCATATGCTTATAAATGCTAAAAATATAAAGCCATTTCAAATATATGCATGATTTAATTAAGGAAATTATTATAGTTTTTGTTTCTATTATATTTGTTTTCATGTTTAATATGATCTTGAATAACAAATTTAACATATTTTTGTATTTACGTTAAATTTGATCTTGCTAATTTTACTTTGTATTAAATTAACTAAATTTTTAAATTATTCCTTTTTGTGTAGGTCTATATATTTTTTGGTTATTTAAGGGGACTGTTTCCTCAAAATAAATCTTGAAATGAACTTCAGCGCCATCTAGCACAGTTGTTTTGGGGCGGTCGCTCTTACAGAAACTGGAGAAACTGATTGGTGAGTTTTAATTTACAAGCCACACCAAAGCACCCTTTTACAAAGAAAAGATAGTTCCTAACTCAATAGGGGTGAAAAAGGGGTATGAACAGGAGATCACTTAACTGCAGGGGTAAGGTAATCAGTAAGCCTCCCCCCCAGCCTGTTTCCACGCAGATTTTCTCCGTATTTATGGTCAGTTTGCCTTGAAGGCTGTTTGTCCTGTTTCGAGGGTCCGTAACCCCCTCAGGGTTTTTCTTCCTGGAACTGTATGTCATTAAATCACATGGCTGAGGCTAGTTCAAACGCTTCTGAAATCTCACATGGGAAATGTCGGTTGCTGATGTATCCAAGCATTGAGGCAGAATAAGCTGCTCGGAGATTCTGAGAAGAAATAATTATTTTATTTACTTTTAGAGTTCAGCTTTCTGTGTAGTAAAACACTATGCAGATGCACAACAAAAATTTAACAATTTTGCTATTATTATTACTCCTTCAATGTTAAAAAAATAATTATAAATATTCAAATTAAATTAAAAACAAAAAAAACATTGAAAATATATTTATTATTCTATTTTTCTGGCTTTAATTTCAATTCAACTTGCTTTAAATGGGGTGAAGTCTTCTTGAGAAAACAAAACAGTTATGTTTATCTCCAAGTACTACACTTTTATAATATACAAAGAGTTGAATTTCTTATCTGTTTCAATGGGGAAAAACGTAATTCATTTATTAGTTTTTCAATAACCTTTTTTTTTTTTTTTATAAAATGGCTTTGACTTATAGCTTTTATCAATGATTTTTGTAGGAATGGAAAGTTCACCTGCAGAAATTAAATCTTATTATGCAGAAATTGTTATGCTTGATTAATAATATTGAATCTTATTAATCAAGCGTATCGACGTTGTTTCTCGTTATATTTCGAAATAAATTACAAATTTTAAAAGCAGTACAAGTTAATACGTAAACCATAGGATTTGTATCTTTGCTCACATTCAGGAAATGGAAAAGCAGTTCCGGCATCAACTTATCATTCATTCTTTTCTAATTTTCCAAAATTGTATGTACTATTAGTCTTGATTCACACAATATTGGAATTACATACATTTTGTACAAAGTAGTTTCGCATCGAGGCAATTTATTTTTGAAATGATTTCATTATAATTTTGGTTTTTCCATGAAATATATATTTTAGACAGCCAGAAAATGAAAATGTTTCATACCATATGTTTGGCGTTTTTGTTATTTGTTGGTATTAATATTAGTTTTCCATTAAAAATATTATAAGTTTACAAAGATAGCTAATTAAAAATAATAATTTTACGAAATTCTATCTGCATATTAGACCAAAGTTTATAATAAAATTATTAAAAAATAAATCCTTTATTGATTTAAATTTCTAAAAATACATAGAAAATTTAATTACGTACATATTTATATAAGTATAAATTGCAACTATGTCTTCTTTTGTTAGTATTTTACTATTTAAAAAAAATGCAAAATACTTTTTAAATGTAATTCTTTTCAATACAAGACACATTGAATAAAAATTAATATCCTCTCTAAGCAATGTAATATGCTCTAAACATACTGTAAAGATGCAATATGAAAGAAATTTCTTCAAAGATGTGCTTTTAATTTAAAATTGACTGCATTAGTTCAACAAATATGATAATACACATGTGTATGTCTATTTTTATTACATTAATGTGATAGAAATTGCATGTGGAAGGTTAATTCAAAAACAAATTATACTCCTCTGTAGTATCAACCTCGTAGAACTTCCACAAATTACACAATTTGCTATGTATAAAATAAAAATGAATAAATTGTGCTATCAACAACATGCTGTGAAAGAAACAGTAATTAAAAGATGTTACCTTCAAAATAATTAAAACAATTTTTTTTAAACTTTATGTAGAATATATGTCAGTCAGTATGTAAGGAACATTTGAAAGTATAAAATTTATTGTCCAGTTTATTTAAAAAAATAATTTGAAATACATAAAATGATATATATATATATATATATATATATATATATATATATATATATAGCATATGTAATTACAATATAATAGATGCACAATTTTCAATTAGGTATATATATATTTATTAAAAACAGTAAATTTTTATTTACAATATGTAAAATATATATTTTAGACATCCAGAAAATGGGGAGAATGAAATATGATATAAATGAGAAGAGAAATGGAAATGGAGGGAAATGGATATAAATAAAAGAGAAATATTTTTGTGATTTTTGGTGTTTATTTACATTGAATATTTTAATATTATTATTTACATAATTTATTTACATTAATTATTTTTTATTAAAACCAAATTTTTTAAAAAAATTTGATTTTTCTTTTTAAAATTATTCCAACTTTATTTTTTTATATTGTTTTTTATTTTTTGCTTCTATAATCGATGGAGGATCTCTGATTTTCATTCATCGCGTGTATCGAGGATCAATTAGTTCTAGCAGTAAACAATCATAATAGAAAGTTTTAAGTTTGTTTTCCATCTCTTCTTTCCAGAATAAATCATCTTTATAGATCTTTTCTATTTTATGCCCTTTTGGTGTCCATAGGACAAACAGGCAATACATTTTTTTGGTTATATGCAACTGCCCTTGTACTTGATAAAAATATTTGTGTTTTTTATTGATGTTACCAATTTGTTTTTGTTTATTTAAACTCAAAAATTGAATTTTCTACTTAAAATGGCTTCCTCTGGGGTAAGATCTTTGGAGGAAAAAGGATATTTTATTTCTACTATTCCATCGTTGTCAATTAAACCATCAGATATGGAAACTGCGTATCCACAAATAGTCCACATTTTTGTATGGCTAAGCCTAAATTTTTAAGGCATAAAATTGCATCATCTTCGTGATTTCTGCCATATCTCATGGCATAATTGTCCAAATGAGAATACAGCAGTGATTTTACTATATTTCCACAGGTTGTATGAGGGCGACAAATACTTCCAAAATTGGAGGCCTTTCATACAACCATTGAGGACAATCACGTTGAGCTCTTGTTGATAATTCCAGCTCTCTCCGCTGCATTTCATTGAGCTGCAGATCTTTAAGAAATAATTCTTTTTTTTCAATAAAGAACTCTTTTGGCAAATCGGGCTTTATCTCCTTTTTCTCGATGATTATACAAATATTAATTCAGCAAAGACATTTAATTTTGCTTAGTTACAAACTCATTAATTAAAAGCAGATATGCTCTATAAATACTCAATTTACCAAGGGAATTTAAAATTAAATTTAAATAATAATGAACTGTTATTGATAAATTAGAACAACAATTTTTTAGAACTTTTCTTCTAATTGGGCAGATTAATGAAGATAATAGACAAGACTAATAATCATTTGAACAATTATTTATTTGAAACTCTTGTTTTGCCAAAGGTAATGTAAAGGGGTAGATTTAATAAAATGTTTGGGAAATAAATTTATTAAAAATGACTAGAATATTGTGATATATATACGATTTTATTAATAAAAATAGGATATATCTTGAGCAAAAGTATAGTAGAACATGAAAACTGTAAAAAATACTTGAATTTTCAGAAGTCATTTTTAAAGTTAGCTTTTTGGGAAATTTATTTTTCAAAAGTAATCGATGTCATTATTATAAAATTCGTTGAAAGTACGATATTTAAACAATATATCCCTACAAAGAAGAAACAAGGGAAGATTAAACATTACGAATATATTGAATGTAATGTATATAAAATGTTTAATTTTCAGTACACTAAAACTGCTTGCAGTGATTCACTGAATACATTTTTATATATACTAGAATATATTTTGTACTTATAAATAAAGATTTAATTTTAGTGCAGTGATGTCATACTTGAATTTTTAAAAGTGATATTTGGGATAGTCGGTAAGAATCTTCTACAACGCATTTGTTCAAGTATTTCACAATTTTGTACTTTCCGATATTAATAACAACCAATTAAAGGGACATGCTTCCTAAAATTTTGAATTGTGTAAGACTAATAAATTTCATTAGCCTATTATTTTCTTTTTGCAGAATCTAACTCCATTGTTAAGCAGAAATAGATACACAATGCAATAGTAAATGAAATTTTCACAACAAACATTCATAATTTGACATTGTTGGATGCATTGAACCCTATATCCCATTTAACTAAATGCCCTATTTTTCATGAGTTACTATAATTTTTAAAAAGTGACTCAGTGAAGTAGGATATTTGGTTTGTAATTCATATAAACTAAAGGAAAAGTTTAGTTTGTGTTTTATGTTACTGCTTTCTTTTTGAAGAAATGTAAATTTAGAGTTTATTATGTCATTTAGGAAAAATAATGAAAAATTGGAAAGCTTATTGTAGTTGTGACGTGTTTTTAGACTTTTTTCAAAAAAAAAAAAAAAAAAAAAAAAAAAAAAAAAAAAAAAAAAAACTTCCAGAATCTAAATTTAAATAGTTCTTACATGAAATTTTAAGAAATGTTATATTTAGATAATTTTTTAAATAACATAACACAGTTATTGGTTATAAGAAATTACTTTGAAGAATATTTAATTTTCAATGGCATAAAAAAATTAATTACAATGAAATGCAATTACATACCAAAATATTTTTACAGCTTTAACTGACAATAAAAGAAGTTAAAGTTAAAATAACAAAAAATTTAATATTAAAATTATATTCCATAAAAATCATTAGAATAATTGAATTGATATGTAAAACATAAATATATAATTGATTTAAATAAGATTAATTTTAATATTATAATTTCATTTGTATAAGAAAATATTAAAAGATAATTATTTGATTTCTAATTCAAAGATATTGAATTTTAAGTTAATTATTCTAAAATAATTTAAAATTAAATATCTTTGATATTTAAATTCTAAAATTACAATTAATGGTAAAATGCATCAATCAAAATGTCTTTCAACTCTATAAACTATCTATTATGTGGTTAAGTTTTGATAAATTTAAAATAAATAGTTGAGGTAAAACATCAAAAAAGAAATATTAAAACTTCAAATAAGATTGGAAATGTATGCAATGAATTTTCTGAATTAAATTGTTCATTATTCACAAAAACGAAAGTAAAATTGGTTCCATTCTGCATAACACCTAAAAATAAATTGTTAGATTTTGTATTACCCTTATCATTTTTTTTACCATTAACAATGACAGATTAATAATCAATATATTTACCATGTAAATTCAACTATTTCAATTAATTTTAAAAGATTTTTATTCCCATAGAGATCAATGCATTTCCCACGACGATAGGGTGTAACGCATCGGTCACGCCACCTAGCGGCATTTCAAATTTCGTCGTGCCGTTATTTTCAGGAAGATGTTCGTCTTGTAACGTCTCTGGTAACAACTTAAGAAGTTACCAATAATGGAACGATTTGAGATGTTCAGGAGGAAAGAAAAACGTTATCTTAATAACAGAATTTCTCAAGAACGCGTTTTTCATTAAACGGTTATTAAGCAATAACTGTTCCTAAATAACAGTTCCACCAAATAACGACCATCTCTACTCTAAATCATATTCGAATTCACCACCTTCTTAGTCTGTCGTGTTTCCCGCTCTCTTTACATTTGCTCCATTTGCTTATGTAATAAACTCTTCCTTGTCTTATTTATTTTCTCATATTATTGAAATGGTAAGTTTATTTCACATTTGTTATACTTTACGTATAATCTGGTTAATAACTATTGTTTTTTAATACTGCTGATATTGTTAATTTTACTTTATTAAATCTGTAAGTTAAATGTAGTCTAAAAAATTCCTATAATAAATTTATTACTGCTTAAAAAATTTCATACAATTGCGAACTTTCGATATTTTTTTGTAAAAAAGTTATATACAAGTAATTTTTTCATTGAATAATTTGCAATAGTTTTATTTATATTGCGCTAATTCATCATTTAATGAGATACTTTCTTTCAGAAAATGGTAACTGTGTTGAAACGCAAGTAATTTTATTCAATCGTAATTGTTATGGTTACTGCTCATTTTTAAATAAGTAACTTTAAAAATATTTTTTATTGCGTATGGAATGTTTCTATTTTATATTTAATAATTTACCTTCGTGAAAGGAATTAATCTGTTAAAACGATGGATAATTATTTTATATGTAATTAGCGTCTATATGTACAGAAATTTTAAATTAAAGTTGCCCAATGTATGTCAAACTATTAATGTAACAATTTTTTTAAATTTTTTTAAGATTTTAACTGTGCATTAGCACAATCACCTCTCGCTAGTATACGCATTTTGTAAATTTTATTTTTACTTCAAATGCGACGAAAGTTGAAATAATTTTCCATGTTAAATTTTCTTATTCTGAACTCAGGACATTAATCACCGTACTAATTTTTCGTTACTGTAAAGTACTAGAATTCGTTCATTTCTTTCCATTAATTTTAAATGATTTTTCTTTCTAAGTCCTTGGTTAATGCATGAGCACTGCGTTTTTTTTGGTACTTACGTATTATCCCAACCAAGTTGGCGCGATCCATTAGTTTCAGTAAATACGAAGAGAAAGAAAATGTACATTTATTAATTACTGATAATTTTTAATACAGTTTTTTATATTATTTTGTTTTAAAATATAAAAGAACAATTAAACCCTTCCGGTTTCGAATTTGAATAAGTTGCAGAATTATTTGTTCGGCAGAAATTTTTTGGCTATTGCTTTTAGCATCGATAGAAAACCGTCTTCGCCATTAACTTCGTCGCCTATTTGGCGAATTTTGGCGTGGTTGCGTTAATACGTAAGCATCCCCCTCCCTTTTTTTTATTTATTTATTTTTTTTATTTCATTTCACCTGTGGAAATTGGGCAGAATACTAAATTTAGTAATCCCATATTATATATTTCTCACCAAAATCGAACATAAATGTATTAGTTACCCCTTTTTAAAGTTTCCTTTAAAACCTAAAAGTATATACTTACATTTAACAGATCAACGTTAAATTGAAAACAATTTATTTATAATCTTGAATGGAAGTGATTTTATTTATTGCGCACTATAGAAACAATTTTAAATCAAATTTCTGTGTGATGCTTAAAGTTTGAGAACATTCATAATTTAAATAAGAGCATATTTGTCACACACACACGTTCAATCACAACCACAAATGGGTAAAGTGCTTTAAGAGTAAGTAATTTGTTTTTTAATGAAATATTTCTGTTTAATTTGAGCAGGAAATCCTCTAACAAAGTGTGAAGCCTTTCAAGTTTTCTTTTCTTTGTGCCGTATCTATGAAGTCATTGTTTAAATTCATAATTTTATGAATTTAATGTTATTTTTGAATTACGAAAGCATAAATCTGGCATTATTTTCAAACCTGTAATTATGTGACAATTTGTCTTGTTTTACCTGTTAAATTTGAAAATTTCAATTCTTTAAATTTCTAAAGTTATTTCATTATAAATATAGGTTGGAATATTATGTATATAACTAAAACTAATTAAAAAACTATCAATTCCTTAAAAACTGATGGGGGGGGGAATATAAAATCATTTTCTATTATTATGTTATGATATTAATATTATATTTGTCTATTAGAACCATTCTAATTGACAAAATTTTAGTTATTAATCACCACATATGCAGTTGTAAATAATCGTTGAAATTCATCTGAGCTTTATGTCCAAGAACATAATATGTTGTAATATTCCTTAATTCTTGTGGCTTTTATAGTAGTGTATGGCTTGCATGCATTAATAATTGCTTGAATGCATAATAACTAATAATTAAGGTGAAAAACTAAATTACATAGTTATAATGCGATCATGTTGGTCTAAGCTTGAGAAAGGAGAATAGTCTCTCTAACTGTATCTGTGTCTGGAGGAGGATAGTCTCTGTAAGTGAGAGGGCCTTATCAATGAGTGGTAACTGTTAAGGTTTGTGTTTGTATAAATGTAAGCATTACATATTCTTATTGTACTTAAGAATATGAAGTGAAGTAGATATTTACAATTTATTGAAGCACAAGTTAGAATTTTGCTGCATAATAACTATTT
>JAPDSC010090468.1:0-12883 GCA_026290005.1 Latrodectus geometricus | reverse complement strand
ACTTTGAATTAAAGTATTATGGAAAATTGCAGATAAAATATGATCAACAAAAAGAATTAAAATGTTTGGAATATCTATAACAAATTGATTTAATTTTGAAAATAATTAAAATATATTATGTGTTCATTTCAATGAAAGTAATTTATTTTTTAAAATAAATTAGTGGCATATTCATTATTAAAATGCGTGCAATCATAATAATCTACGTAATTTTAATTTTAACTATTTATGAAGAGAACTACATTAATAAATACATACCTTTTATTTAAAAAATTATAATTTGAGATTAAATGTTTTTTAATTTCATGAGAAGTATACGTTTTAATTTTTCTCAAGCTTTTACCTCAAAAATATACTAAAACTTTTAACAAATTATTAATATACTGTTGATAGCAAATTATATTTCATTCAATTTATAATATCATTATTTTTTATAAGGAAATCAATTTTTTTAATGGAATAAAAAACGGCTGTAACTTTTGTGGATTTTTAAAAATTATTTTTTTGCGTTTGCTTTTTTTCTTTATTATTACAAGCAATGTATACATTATAATTATTTTCATTCCTAAAAATTCATATTCAAAAAATTCAAATATTTCTTTTTTTAAATAAATGAGAGAAATATTAAAAGAAATATCAATTTATCATATAAAAATTGTTATTTTTTAAAATATGGTCTTTAATAAAATAAAAATTTAGAAAAATTTCTTTTATTCAATGAATCAAATTCTAAGAATATATTCAATGTCTACTACCATTAAAACTTAATCAGTCTTTACTTACAAGATTAATGTACTATTATGTTTGCATGACGTACTAACATACTTTTCATATTTACTTTGGGTATATAATGTATTTTACAATTATGATTTTATTTGAAATAATTGTAATTCTAATGCTTCGCTCTAGAAAGTGATATTAATATATTTTTATTTTATCTAACTTTTATTTGTTATATAACTTATGCAAACAAAAAATATACATTTCATTTCAGCTTCTGTAACATCATTGAAAAGCCTGTATTATCGAAGAAATGTGTAGTCCCAGTAGACTGTATAGTGTCTCCGTGGAGTGAATGGAAAGTGGAGAAAGAAGGATGCATCACTTCTGATGGAAAAGTTTATCCTGAAATAAGAACTCGAATTCGGAAACTGATTCAGATGCCTGTCGGAGCTGGTGCTTTACCTTGCCCTCCTATCTTTGAGCAAAGACAAGTTTCCAGTGACTTACCTTCTTGCTATAAGTAAGAATGCATATAAAAATCAATAATGAATTTATGTTGTTCTTAAACTATTTTAATCAAAGGACTCAAAGCATTGGGATTAGATATATCATGTCAAGGAAAATGATATTGAGAATCAATAATTCATCATTTATAATTTTAGATGCAATCGTGTATAAAACATAAAATGAGATTTTTTTCTTCAGAATATCGTTAAATTGCGTTAATCAATAATAGCTGCAGTAAGCTATCTGCAGTTGATAAATTTCAATATTAATACGATAAATACTCATAAATTATCGTTATCATCTATCGTATTTTATTTTCAGAAAAGAATTAGTTAAATCAATCTTATTTTTCTGTGCACGATTTGAGTGCCAAAAATAATATTTATTTCTATTTCTGACTGTACCGGAAGTCTCTCATGTCAAGTTATTATTATTATCTAGATTGCTAAAATATTCTAAAATCCTCCTGACTGGGATATTGAACTTTAAAACAGTTATTTCTTTAAGAAATGGAATAGTGTAAAGAGAATGTGATTTATTTAAGATATAACAATGAGTTACTAGATTAAAAAACTGCCTACTGAAATAAGTAATTTCGGGTAGTATTGTACTTATAAAAATGATGAAATATTGGTCGTATTACAAACATTTCACTTTATTCAATGGCTTAGTGGTTACTTCGCAACTTTCAAAGAAGCTAATACTAAAAACGATCTCAATCACTGTTTAGCATCGGAAGATAGGTGCTACGCTTCTTTCTGCATGTAAGTTTACAGGAATATCATTTAGTGTTTCCTTTTTTTGATGTACACGTGTAAGTCACACTGTCTACGCAAATCCTGAAAAAGTTTTAATTGTGTTAATAAAGTTAAAGTTGTTGTATTTAAAGGTATTAATTTATTGGTATTTAAAGAAATCATAATATTTTTTTTATTAACTTTTGAAAATGAACCAGTATTTAACCATTCAGATTATGTGTTTTAAATTCATTTTAAGAATTACCCCGGTTTACAAGTTCAAATATTTTTTTATTTAAAATTTATATTTAGAGAAACGCATTACAAAATAAAGTAGGTTATAAACAAAAGATTTTTGCAATCATGTATTTTAAATATCGTTATTTGTGGTTCGCGCATGCAGAGAATTATAGTGCCTAATTAAATGAGCCGTTTATTTTGAAAGTGGTCTAACTGTATTTATCTTCAAATCGAGGTATTTAAGAGTTTGCATTTCAATTAATTGAATCGAGATATTGTAAAACAGAAATTTAAGAGTTTATATATATATATATATATATATATATATATATAAACATATACAAATATATATATATATATATATATATATATATATATTCTATGCTTTTTTTATAAATATGATCTTTCAAGAATATTATTAGTTAAAAATCGGAAATTCCTTTGGATAGTGATGTCATGCATAAATTAAATTTGTAGACGTTTATCTTTTCATTCCAATAGACAAGAGATGTAGTTAATCCATTACTAATTTATACCAGCTTATTTAAAATCGTGGTATCTTAAAATCATGTATCCTAAAAAGTATTATTGCCTTGTTGCTCTAAGATATTACTAACTTGACTATTTTTGATCCAACACTTTTCTACACCTTGCAAAATGTTCCTCGAGAAAGAAAAAGAAATCAGTTGTAATACTAACCACTCAATAATACAGAAATATAGAAGATGCCTTTGTCATTAGAGATTTCAGTACTATATATACTATATTTTGGTTTCCATTAATACCTATAAAGTATAATATATATCTGAATGTGAACTGTTGAACTATGTATATTTTCTCAGTACCCATTCGAGATAAAGAAAAAAATAGCAGGAAAAAAATTGTATTCTGATTCCAAGTTAAAAAGCATAATTTTTCTACATTATGAATATTTTATGTTTATTATATTTGTGCTTTATTTTAATTTATTTATTAAACACAGGAGGTAAATTATTTGATACTTTGTACGTTCTCTGTTTACTATCTATTCAGAGATCTTTTACTCATTTTCATTTGAAATATATTTGTGTCTTCGTTATCGTTACATGACAACTCTCAAATTCTTTTACAATTTAGTAATACCTTTCATTAAAATAATTTTTAAAGATACTTTTCCTAAAACTTTCAGAAGTAAATATAACAATTCAGCGATCTTTGAATTCATATTTTACAAAAAGGTATAATTTATGAATAGCACTTTGTTATATTTATTGTAAAATATTTGACATTCTAGAGTAAACATAGTTAATTGTAATGCAGTATATTTACTTGATAATTTGCAAAATAAAGTCAACACTTTTCATGGCACTGGACCCTTAAAATGCATAAATTAATTGCGATCTTTTAAACTATATATTCTCTTTTCTTTTTAAAAATAGTTTAATAAATTATCTATATCTTTAAATTCGTTAGTTGCTAATTTTCTAATTTGATCCCTCTTACAAAGTCTACAAATGTTGATATTATCACAGTTTATCTAACCCATTGTTGCATGTGATAAATAATCTGATAATCTGACTTTTTTGAAAATGAAATATTTCACGGCATTATTAAAATAATTTTAAAACAATTCAAGTTTTTATATAACATTTTGTACATTCCATGATAAATATGATTTTTAATTGAAATTTATGTATCATTTTATCTCAGTTGTTTTTTCCATTTAGACTACATAATATTCACATGCTCAATATTTCTGCTAAATTCGAAATCCAGAATTATCTGCATCAGAAAATAAATTTTATTTTTTTACTGTTAATATTATTTTCTTGAACAATAATTAATTAATTAATTGTAATATATATTCAGTTAAACTTTGGTGAACTACAGTACAAGAAAACTAAATTTCATAGTCTGAATTTTCATTTATTTTATTGCTATTAAAAAACTGTTCACGTGATGGATTGCTTACGGGTAGTTGGCATTATACAGAAGCATTTAATCACAGAAATGCATTCTAGAAAATTTTTCTAAAGAATAGAGGACAGCTTAAAACTTATTTCTTATTACTTTAAAAAATTGTTCTTTGGAAAAAATATTTGTACCAAACAAACGAATTAAATTCATAAGAATTAGTTCTGGAGTTTTATAGAAAAAAAAAGCACAGTAAGCTTGGAGTTTCAATAAACATATTAGTACATTTTTATTTCTTTTACTCCAATGTAGATTTGTTCTTTTTTTACTTTAATCTAGTTTAACATTTTTAAATAAAGAATTAGAATTGTTTTTGATAGCGTGTTTTTTCTAATTGATTATATGAATTCTTTCTCTTTCGAAAAGAAAAGAAAACTTTCCAACTGAAAAAGGAAAAGATTAATTTTTGCCTTTTAGTCATTTTTTTAATTTAAATTCTAATCTTTTTCTTTGATCTTACAATTCTAAGCAGTTTTTCAGGTTGTCACATTGGGAAAAATTTAAGTGTTAATCAAATATTCAATTAGCTCAGACTCTTTTTTGTAAACCTGTAAAAAATTAGGAGACCATAAATCTGCAAAAAACAATATGCAATTGCAAATTTCGTAAACGAGATTTAAAAGTTTATCATGACATTTTCAAATATATGCATACTTAATGTCGCCACTTAAAGTTAATCTAGATTAATATAGTGTAAAGAATGAAACGAATGCCCTAATAGAATAATTGTAATGAAATATATTAATAGAATATGATTCAAATAATTATTTTTCTCCTTATAATTAACCATTTAAAACTGATTAAAACCATATTAATACCACTGGAAGTATTTTTCATATATGCGGGCCATATTCATGTGTTGCCAGCGAGAAAACCTGGAAAGTTTCCAAACACTGACTTTTAATGGTCATGCATGTACAGAAAGCCGAAATGCAACAACTATCTCCCGTTGTTCAACTGTAATTGGAATCGAATCCAGGTCCTTTCACTCTCCCGGGCCATGCACTTTCATTAGGCTGCGGTAATCTATGTAACTTATAATTATTAAAATTATAATTTAAAAACAAAAAAATACCAATAATATCGTGGCACTGATATCAGTCTATTGTAGATGCTCTAAGCCAAATAAATAAAAATACTTTTCTTAGTTAAGAGAAGTCCTTTAATAGTTTTCAGAACTGATTAGTAACATCAAGTTATAACATTTCATATTTCACTATCTCCAATAATACTCTGCAGTTTTGTTTTTCATAATTCGCTGTCTCTATTAATACAGTAGGTGAATTAATTCCTGACATGAAGCTGAATATATGAATTTTATATTACAAACAATACTTTAGCCACAAATGCAATATATAAACGGTACTATGTATTGTTATATTTGATAATCTGGGGAAGACGTTGTAATTATAGTTTGCTAATACTAGTATATAGTAACAGCAACTTTAAATATCATTACCTAATAGTTTCATGTGTTATATTCTTAATAAAATTTGTTTTAATTTGGAGGAATTTATTTATCCGATTTTTCCGATTTTACTACTTAGTGCAAAAATCAATTTATTTAAATAGGAGCTACTCCAATCAATTTTAGAATTGCAAAAATTTTATAAATTTGCAAGAAACTATGTTTTCAATATTTTGATATACCGTTGCAATTACTACATTTTTAATATATTTTTTTTCAGATATCAATGGTATCCTCTTGAATGGAGTGAGTGTGAGCTACGCGTCCATGGTATTCGAGGTGAAGTAACTGTCGTGAAACCTTCTTGTGGAAGTGGTTTGCAGTATAGAAACGTGACTTGTCTACGTGCAAATGGTAAAGCAAATCGCATTATAAAACAATATATACACTGTGTCAGAATTCTTTCATTTTTCATTTACAGAAAAGGTGACATCAAATTAAACACGCTAAAAAGATCAGACCATTATTGTCAAATATGATTTTAATTATGAAATATAACTACTAACTACATGAATCCTCTCACTGCTTTTATTTATATATATATATATATATATATATATATAAAACTAGTAATTTTTCTATATAGAATTAGATAATTCATCACTATCCACAGACGAATTCTAGAAATTCTCTTCAGTTTCGCTCTAAATATCTTCAATATACTTGAAGTCAGAACTACAATCAGTGTCAGAAACTCGCGGGATGTCATTTTTCCTGCCAGACATCTTAGAGCTTCCAAAGCGTGCGCAAAATTCTTAAAAACGTTCTTGTATATTT
Organism: Latrodectus geometricus; assembly: GCA_026290005.1. Lineage (NCBI taxonomy): Eukaryota > Metazoa > Arthropoda > Arachnida > Araneae > Theridiidae > Latrodectus > Latrodectus geometricus. Next base: position 6,478 of record JAPDSC010090468.1, on the reverse strand, counting down.
CATAGAAATGTGGACAACATAGTTATGGGCTAATAGAGAAACGACTAGCTTCATCTCTTAGCCCACTGCTAAATGAACAGCTAAACATAATAGAATAACGGGAAAGAAACCATGAACGGGGAAAGAGTTGGCTGTACATTTAAATAGAAGGCAAAAACACATTCCGGTGGAAATCGCAAGTTTTGCAAATTTTGCTATTTCTAAGTTGCCAGTGGAAAAATCACAGGATACGCAGCTAGGGGATAAACATTAAATTTTGTACTAATAAACTAAATTCAAAGTATTCGATATTAATCAAAATAAACAAGCTGTCAACAGAAATGTAAGTCATGTCAAAGTGTATATATTTCATGTTATTTTAGGTATTGATTTATGTAAAAATGTGTATGTTATTAAGATCACTTTTTCAAATATAGGTTTTGATTTTAATTAGGAAATTACTTCAGTTAAATTAAAGTGAAAAAAACTAAAAGCAATGTTTTACTTGTCAGACCAAGTAAGAAATTTAACAAATTTATAAAAGTTCATTACACAAAGGAAATATAAACTGATACGTGTTGCGAAGTTTGTTCATCTATGTAACACATACGCGTTCGCTATACTATGTCAATATATTTATTTCATTAACATTAATATATTGACATAATTCAGGGGATAAATTATGTGTTGAAAACTGTTGTACAGCATTTGAGTATTCCGGTAGGATTCCTACCATATTAACGTTTTATAGACAATGCTGTCTTCATATGCTACAAGGAAAGACCCTCAAACTTTCCAAGCATACGCCTTAACAAACAAACATGCAGAAAATAAAGATGCACTATTCAGATCCCGTTGTTCAATAATGTTTATATTCTAACCTAACTCTCTTTTTATTTTAATGAGCAAACTATATATATACAAACTTATAAACTAACATTTTTTTCATCATAATTTTATTAAAAAAATGACTGTATTTTTATTGAATATTATTTTGCTCGAATGCCTATCCATGTATCACGAAACAGTAAAAAAAATCTGCTACTCTGTAATCTTACAAGAATCAGATTTTTTTTATATTTAAATTAATAATAATAAAAATTGATGAATTTAAATTATTTTTTCATTTTAAAAGGAAACAATTTATTTACGTTAATGGTTTTAAAATTTTTTTTTTATATTGGTAATCCACGAATCTTTATATATGAAATTACTTGATTTTATTCTTTTAAAATACTCTAGTTGTAATTTATTCTTCAAATTATTTAAATTAAAATCTCTCATAATGAAATCATAAAATTTTTAATAACGTTCCATTAAAATAACATTTTTCTTCTTGTTACAGAAATTAATTTCTTTTCTTTACCCCAAAATGAAAATTTTTCTTAATAATAATAAGATTACATAGTCAGATATATTAATTATTTGTAATTATAAAAAATATTTATATTTCCCCGTTTAAGTTCTTTGCAATGAAGACAGAAAATTATATTCATTTTGATTCATGGACTCTTCATAAAATAATTGTGGGTTCTGATCTCTAATATGATTTTATTGTTTAGTTTTTAATACTTCTGAGTGTCATAAGTTCGATCAAAGTACTAAGAAATGTTTTCAAAGCAAACAAATTTTCAAAAAATGAATTTTTCATAATTATTAACTTTAAAGTAATCGTTTTATACTGAAAATGATGTGATTAAATCCTCAAAAATTATATTGTATTTTTTATACTGTCATTTTTTAATGAGAAAATAGTTCCAATTATAGTAAATTATAATACATATTTGTGGTTTCAGTGGTCTAATTATATTTTTTTATGTTAATAAATCTAATACATTAAGCTATGAATTCTAATTAAAAGAAATTTTAATAATGTTTTAAAAAAGAAATACATAATATCCTTATAAACATCATATAAAAATACTTAAGATTTATTTTTTATTCAATCAAAAATTAAATTAGCTATATTTACTAAATTAGCTCTTCTAAATGTTTAAATTGAATATTTTGATAAGTCTGATCAATATTTAATTATTGAAGAATCCATACTTGGTGTTATAATAAAGATAAAAAAAGTGCAAAAATACTTTATGATTACATTCACTTCAAGATCCCTTGACAAATATTCTATCGTAAATAAATCAGCCAGATAATTTTCTGTGACAAGGAATTACATTTGTTAAAAATCTAAATAAATTCTCTCGTAAAGCTGACAATGAAATCAATTTTGCATTGCGAATCTTGAAAACACATTCTGTTAACATCCACTTAAATTTTGTTGAATACTCTTATTATTTAATCCCTTGAGATAGAATCAGTTTCTACGAGTAATTGCTTTAATTTAATGAAACTGCATCCTTAATTATGTTATGCAAATTTCATCCACCTGTCGTAAGAAAACTCATTTCAAGACGAAATTGTTTTATATTTCTTTCACCTCTTTTGACCTGTTCGAACTTCGTATTCAATAAACACTTGAAAATTATTTACGATCTTAAGATATTTCGCTCGCCTGCAGCGGAGTTTACATATCGCTTTCTTCTTGCTTGCTAGATATTTAAATTTGTTTGCTTTACTACGTTTACGAAGTGTGATAGTGGCATGATAGTTAAATTTATGTTAAAACATTGGAAACAAGACTTTCGACCCTTGTAAATTATTATCAATTTTTAGGTAGTAAAGTTTCTTAGCAGTAGTAAAATTCTTTCAATTTTTCGATAGATATATGAGAAAAATATTACTACGGTGAATTCGTTGTAAAGAATTGATTAACAGTGAATGACTTTAAGAATAAGTGTTTTTTGGACATAATTTTTGTTTTACGTGACAATAAAGTAATATAGAGCTGAAATACATAAAACTTTTTAAGATCTGGTTTTAAAAAATGCATTTATTTGAATGATTACTTAAATATTATCGTAGGATCATATCAAGAAAGTTATCAACGTGCTTATAAATGTATTTATTTGTTCAAATAGTGACATAAAAATGACAAAGTGAAAAGAAATTTATATAATTAATTTTAATGTACCACATATTGATTGGTTTTCAATATTTTTTAATTCGCATTTATGTTACCGATTATGCAGTTATAAATTCTTTTATCTTGGCTTTGTAAAATAAATTCTGTTAGTAATTAGAGTGTAAAATTTTCATGTGTTATAAAATTTGTTTCCTTTCTTTTGCCACAAAAAAGAAGTCCTATACGTTTCATACTCACGTAAAGCTGATGAAAATTTTTATTCTTAAGATGGAAATACTGGTTTTTCTTTCATATGAAAATCAAATGGCATTTCACAGTTTACGAATATTACAAGAATATTAATATATGTTGTCACTTACCCTATCTAGTGGTCAGTGTAAGTGACTGCTGATAAGGAGGTTCTGGGTTCGAATCGGTTCGTGGATGGATGTACTATCTCTTTCTCTCTCTCCTGTCCTTGTTTTTTCCTTGTATGAATGTTTGCCTACCCTATAAATTGCCATATGTGTACTAAAGACCTATGCCATATATGTACTAAGGAAATCGGACTCCACACCAAATTGCTGTTCAGTTGAAAAAGTGGAGCAGCGTACCCCCCATATTGCCAGCCTGGCTGGCACTCGAAAAAAAAAAAGGAAAAAAAAAACACATTTGTTATAATTTTATAAATACATAGAAATATTCAAAATTTACCACATTCCATTGAAAAGTATTTATTAAAAATGACTATGAAAATCCAAAAAAAATATTAACAATATAAATTTACAGTCATAAAAATAATTATATTTTTTCTGACATAGTTAAAATTGTATGCATCATATTAAAGTAAGAGACTAATATCGTGAGTTTCGTTATAATCTTGTGCAAAAAATTGATATTTTAAATTGAATATTAACATCTGCTTCGTGATATTTCTTGTTAAAAAGAGCATTACGTCAAATCGAGAAAAAAAAAAGAATATTCCATGTATTTCCTATATCACGCATTTTTAATCGTTTCCATGCATTTAATGATATCCCAAATGTTATTCACTCAGTAAATAAACATCACTAAAGTATAATATTGCAACGTTTAATCTATAAGATTTTAGTGGAATCCTATAGAATTTCTAAAAAATATAATTGAAATACGTTTTTTTTTATTTGTTGGTGATGCTTCATATAACAAAATAATGCTTTTTTGCCATTAAATGTTCACATATACATTGCTAAGAAAACGCAATGTTTCATGTATATTGAATGTGATGCATAGTTTCTATTCCTATGTATAGTTTATATATTATTATATTCAAAAGCTTTAATTCCATTATTGATGGACGGCTTCAAATCTTGTTTTATGATTTCCCAAAATGTAATTTACACACACATTGAATTATGGAGAAAACAAAATACTATTTCCTTTAATTTATTTTTTATTATATATATGATTTTTATTATATTACTAAACTTGCTTCTATAGAAGTGAAATTATTGGAAGTAAACTAATAATAATTTATATTTAAAATCCAGTATTTTTTATTTGCAGAAAATTGCCATTAACATGATTAATTGATTTTCTGTTCTGTTTTGGAAGATCTGTTTAGCAAATACTATCAATAGAATCGCTGTTGTAATACAAAATAATTTTCCGAAAAATTAAATCTTAAAACTAGGGTGAAAATATAAAAGTAATGAAGAATTTCCATACATAACCTTTTCTTATCTGATGCTTACGTACTCAAACTACTTATGTATGTGTTCATATTCAGAAATCTTAAAATGAAATTGCAGTCACCAGTGGAATTCTTTCATAATATGATCAAATTCATAGATGAGATCTCATCGTGATTCAAGTTATCAGGTGTTCTTAGTTGTGTTCTTAGTTTTCTACAACAGCTATGGTATACTTTTCATGATTCAATTTTATAAAGCCAGCCTACCAAAAGGAACTAGGTATCGTTTATTCTGCAACATCATTCTAAGATATCGCATATAGTACATAGCGCTGAGAATGTCTATTTCATCAGCTGATTCCGAGACACGATCACTTCTGAAAAAGTACCTTTTGACGTTTTGTCTTGAAAAGTTGCTAATTATACTCTGATTTATAAGCCCTACGAAGGAAGAAATACCACATGAATTGCTTCAAAATTTCCATCAGCAGTGTACTTAGACATCTATTACTCAAGGAATTCATGATTTTCCAATAAAATTGTTAATCTAAGATTTTCAAACATAGAATAAAATTTGAAAATATCAAATGATTAATAAATGCATGGAAATGAGTTTGCAAAAAGTATCTTTTCAAAGTTTTAGTTTGTTACTATTAGCTCGTAACATAGTGAGTGCTGGTAAATTAGAGATTTTATAAAAATGGGCGTTTGCAGTATTAAGGCACAACAATATTATTTACCAAGAAATGTGTATAATAAATATGTGTAATCCTTACATTGATATATTTTTTGTTTGAAAGTTGTTCTCTTGTAGCTTGACTTTGATTTTGTATTTTCTGTTTACTATCAGCATAGAAAAGTTGTAAAACAGTTTTAAGATAAACGTTCAATTCAACTACATTAAATAGATTTTTAATGCAATGATATCATAATGATTACTAATCACTAAACCAGGATGAATATTTCTGAGTCAAATCCGCAATGCAGTAATATTTGCTATAAAATAAAATTTAAGTAACTTGTGCAGTTACATTTTTCTCAAATATAGGCTTTCGCTGTAAGTCAAATACATTGCAAATCATACCACGTTACAGAGTCACTAATCAATGTATGCATGATAATATTCTAAGACGATAATAAATATTTTCTAGTTCGAAAAACTCTATAGAATATCAGACTTCTTTAAAATTCCATCCATCTTCAAATGTGACTTTCATATTACTTCGATAATGATACCATTTCGAATCTAATTTCCCTCGGGAATTCACTTTTATCATCGAATATTAAAAGGATAAACTTGCATCGCTTCGCATTTCGCCATTTAGTCTTTCGCGTATAAATTCGTGCACTTCACGCACTTTACTTCGAAGATAATATAAGCACCACAAGTCCAGAAAGAACTCACGCACTCTTTCATTCTTTCCACAATAACTCCCATGAATCATCAGTAGCCTCGATAGGTGGCTTAAGCTCGAAAATCGAAGTTCATTGATATTTACACTGTCAAAAAAGAAATGGTAATCCCACCAAATTAAAGAGGAGCTGAAAACTTCATAAATCTCGCCAAAGCTTTTGTTTCAAGGGGCGCAATGTGGAAAGCGTTAACGCCCGCTGAACGTGACGTCAATGGTGAAGATGGGGGAGCTTAATAACATGATACAATTTCCTTATTTTGTGAGCGATAATTTCTTTTTCTTTCTCTTGGTTTTCATTGTTTCGTTTCTTGGCGAAATTTTATTCAGAATGTGTTTGGGGCTGTGAAGAAGTAGCGAAGGAAGAACTGAATAATGATTAAGGAATATTGAAGATGGATAGCATACGTGCAGTGCTTTGAAGAAGCTATATAAGGTGCACTGCACTTTTCA
>JAPDSC010090459.1:0-28738 GCA_026290005.1 Latrodectus geometricus | reverse complement strand
ATGAATACTTTCATCTTTTAATTACTTAACTACACACTGTCAACATGAAAAGGTGTCGTGGATATCTGGACTCATGTGCTAGTCTGAAAGATTTAAAAAGAAAAACACGTTATTTCATAAATAATGATGATTATTTTCGAAACGAGCGCCTTCTGCAGAACAGTGAGAAAAAGAAAATTCTGATCGGTGTCGGCGAACTTGAACTGGTTTGAAATGTGTCCATCAGTTCGTCTGTTTCATTTATACACTCCCTTTTTCTCTTCCACCCTACGTCAAGGTCAAGCAGATGATCCGAAAATTATTGCCTATTTCGAAACCTGTTAAGTTCCTCCGTTGCTCCGTCTAGGTGCAAATTAGGTCCCGTGAAATTGGTATTCGACGGTAAACACGAGGGAAATTGTCGTTTGCAAAGTCATTCATCAAGTCGGCAAACGATTTCGGAAAGAGATCAAGCAGAAAGATAGGCCCTCTTTTTTTCATGCAGCTTCCAAACAGCTGTTCTTCACAAAATCGAATTATATTCTACGTCAAAAAATTGGATTTTTCTCTAGTAAGAGTCATTTTTATTCTTTATGAAGATATCTTGATTCTAAAAGACTGATTGTCCGTGTCCAAAATGGTGAAATGATTGAGAATGCATTTTTGAATTTTTAGTGTAAACCGTGAGTAAATTAAATTATACAGAGTTTGTGGGTTAATTATATATTTAGGTGGGTAAACTGACTTTAGGGGAAGAATATTTTTAATTCTAATTTTGATAAAATTGTTATAATTTTGTATTATACTATTTTTACACTCAGATGACAAATTAACCAAACCAAATAAAACTTTATTCCAAATATTTGGTGAAAGTAAATAAATTTCGTTTTATCAATTCCTGATTATATTTTTTTATTTGAAATAGCCTCAAGGGTTGTCTAATTTTATTTTATAATTATTAAATTATTTAGCCGATGATTGCCTTAAATAGTAATTTTCTATAAAAATTTTAATGCACAGCATACGAAAAAAATTTGTCATTTTTTTTATCTTTAAGTTTAAGAAACTGAAATTTGTTTTTAAAATAATTTTATTTCAGTTTCATAATTAACATTGTGACGATAATAAAAGTTTAACTGTTACTCAATGATTATTTTTTGCCATTGGTTATAATTTATAAATTGTTTAAATATATTACATAAATAAATGTTTGTTTTAAATAAAATTTCTAATAATTTTTTTACTATATAAATATGTATTAAACTGTGCATTTGGGTAAAAAAAATGAAACATATTTTTTGCATTTTCATTATTTAATATGCAAATTTAAAAGTATGGTAAGAGATTATACTCACATACCAAATGTAACATTTTTGAAACTGCGTAATTTTAAGTGATTGAAATTGTGTTGTAATGATCGAATGTTGTCTTCCCCTATCTGTCTCTCACACATAAATGCACGCATAAACATCAAGAAGTTATCACTTGAAATATTGACATAATTGTTGATAAAATGCGCATTGCGATTAATTAAAAAATAATTATAATTTGTATGCCTATGATAGCTTAAAGTGTTAGTTAAAATTTAAGGAAATAGAACAATTTCTATAGATAATACATTTATATTTTGTGTATAATATTTTGCTGCACTTTATGAAGAATTTCGTAATTAAAAATTTTAAAGTTTGAAACTTAAATATTAGGTTGGGGGAAAAGGAATCCATTATTTTTACGTGACCTTTATGTAACTTCTTTTGGATTCACTTTGTAAAAAGGTTTAAAACAGCTTTCATGTAGATTTTTAGGTCTTGCGCGTTACGACTGCTGACATACGGTTAACTTCGATCATTTTTGATATTTTATAGACATTTTCGACGATGCTGTATCCACATGCGAGGAGCATCTCTAACATCAAAAATACCCGAACGGAATCGACGAAACAAAAATTGTACGTAACTGGTTGTTACAGTCTTATATAGGACGATAAACACCTTTCACAATTTTAGCCACCCGGCTATCTTTTTCGCCGTTACAAGAGAAAAAGGAAAATGTATCAAATTTTCTGTTTGTTGTCTTCCATTTTTAAAACCTTGTACTCGAAACTGAATTAATCAAACAAAAAACCGCAAAAGGATATTTTAGTGTCAAATGTCACCTTTCCAACGAGCATAAATCTGAAATTGTTTGATAGATACCTCACGAGATATCGATCACTACAGACGTCTACCGAAAAAATAATGGATTACTTTTTTCCCAAACTAATAAATCGATTTATCAACTTTAAATATTGTAAAGAAAATGAAATTTCACCATTTTATGCATATTTGTACGTCAGGACCACACACTTACAAATGGTAAGTCTTGGGCTCGATTCCAGCTTCTGTTAAACAACGGAAATATTTTGGCTCTTTTCATGTATATTCCTCTGGTTAGATTTCGAGAGTTTTCTAGCTTTCAAGATTGAAAAATGAGAATACTTCTTACAGCTATGAAAAATCATTCTAGATGAGAATAAGTGGTAAGAATGTTCAAATACCTTAAAATAGACATTAGTTGCTAATCTATCCTTTTCGTGGGGTCAAAGATTCGTTTTAATTGAAAGTACATTTTTGAAATAAGCTGCTGCCAGCTAATGGCCAGTAAAAGTATTGTTTATAGGAATAACAAATTAAAGATAAACATATATATATATTAACCACGTGATTATGATTTTAGGAAATATGCATTGAGATATTGATGTACATTTCATAAAATCATAGCTACAGTGGGTAAAAAAGTTTCCGTACGGTCACTAAATTTAAGGTTAAATTAACATAATTTGTAAAGTATTTCATTTTTCCTTTAAATACTGCCTATATGTGTTTAGTAAAAGTCTACATTAAGCGATTTTTATAAATTTTCATTTGTACAAAACGAGAAAAGAATATTATTTTCAATATCTAAAGTAAATTTAAAATTGAAGTGCAAAAAAAGTTTCCGTACACGTTATGCAAATTCTTTCTGACGTGTTTAAAACTGGCCTGCAGTAAATCTTTGACATTAGAAAGTTAATCATTGATAAGGAAACATCATATCGACAGTTGTTGAGTTCAAGTATCTTTCTTCTCGTCTCAAAATGGAAGTTCCAAGAGCTATTCGAGAATTAGTAATTAAATTGCGAAAAGATGGATTATCCATGAAAAGGATTAGTGAACTGACTAAAAAATCGAAGTCTACTGTGCAATATATCATTGTAAGATATCGAAAACTTCATTATTTTTAAGATAGAGATCGATCCGGGAGACTGTAAAAATTAAATGCACCCGCATAAAAGAAACATCATTCGCAAAGTTCAAGAAAATCCACGAATTAGTGCACCGAAGTTGGCAGCTGATTTAATGGTTAGCTACAACATTAAAGTCTCAACTCAAACCGTGAAAAATGTCATTAAAAAAAGTGGTTATCATGAACGTATGGCCCGGAAAAAAACCCTATATAAGTTTGCTGAACAGGAAAAAGCACTTTGAGTTTGCAAAGGATCGTGTAAATAAGCCATTATCTTTTTGAGAATCCATTTTTTTTTGCAATGAATCAAAATTTAACATTCATGGGTCAGATGGCCGAGTTATGGTGTGAAGAAAACCAAATCAACAAATGCTAACTAAGAACTTGTGCTGAACGGTGGTGGCGATGTTACCGTGTGGGGGTGTATAAATGCTTCTGGAATAAGAAACTTGCAATTCATCGAAGGAAATATGGATCGATACGGATATCTGGATATTCTTAAGCAAAATGTGTTATCCAAAGCAAAGAAACTATCTCTTTGAACACAATTTACTTCTCAGCTGGATAATGTTGCTAAACATACCTCTAAGATTTGCCAAGGGTGGTGCCTTTACCATGTGCAGCAACAACTTCATAGCCCTCCATAGTCATTCGATTTGAGCCCCATCGAACATTTGTGGGAAGAAATTGGCCGGCAACTCAAAAAATATGACATAAAAAGCAAACTTGAACTCAAGAGTGCGAATTGTAGTATTTGGTCTAATATTTCTCCGGAAATAACAAAAAGAAAAAACTTGTAGGGGTAATGCCACAACGTCTAAGAGAGGTGATAAAGGCCAAAAGAGGGCCATTTTCATTAAATGTACTTTTGTTCAATGCATTTTGCATTTTTGTAAGGATTTTGTGTGTGCTAGGGAATCGTACGGAGACTTTTGTTTTTATGTTTGCGGCATTTTTTTAGTTTTTATGATTTATTATTTAATTTGGTCAGTATTATCAATCTTTTAATATGAATAAGTATTAAATAATATTACTTTTAAGTCATATCTAAGTTTTCATTTTTATCATTATGAATTTTGTGTGACACATTAAACTTTGATTTGCATTCGTATCTGCGTACGGAGACTTTTTTTACCCACTGTATGAAAACTCTTAAGTGTTTCAAAATGTTTGTTATTTAACTACTAAAGCACTTACTTCGGCTCATTAATCTTGAACTACATTAAGATGAAATAATAGCTCAGTATTCATATTGCCAACAAAGCTACTGCAATTATATAAATACCAGATGAAATATTCCATCTTTCTCTATTGTGCTACATAGTTTAAGTAGCTTTATACGACATTTATGGCTACAGAAGCAGTATAGTAGCCAAACACTCCAGTAAAAAAGCAAGAAAATGATCTGTTTAATAACGTGTGACAAATACTTACCAAATAACGCCGAATTTATTGTGCAGAAGCGAAAGCATTTATAACGCGCGAATAAACCCATTCAGACCACAATCTGCAGTGGGAAATTCTATCTTCCTTTTGTTCTGATTTTTCCCGCCTAAAACTTTCACTCTTACTTAATGATACGGAAGTATTTAATCTCACCTCATTGGCCATGAACAAAAAGGCGGAGCTTTAAATGTGTTGCCAACTCGAAAAAAGTAGTAAAAAAAAAAAAAACGATATTTAAAAAAATGAAAGTACATAATCGAACCACTCAACACAAAGATTTTCGCCTATATTTTAATCTCTAATCGCGAAGTTAAAAGGACTTTTTAATCCATAATACTTTTGAGAGCTTTTGTTTTTTGTTCTTTTCGTAAAAGCAGACGAAAAAATTCTCGTAAAGCTTAACGAAGAATTTGAAGAGGTATTTTTTTTTATCGATGGCATCGAATCTTATAATCCTTTTGCTTTCCCGTTTTTCCATTCTTCAGCTAATTCATCTTTAATCGATAAGCTTACTTGGAATAATTTTTTCTGGTCTTATTAAGTGGAAAATAGTTTTTGAGCAAATTTTCGCGATGATTCTTATTATTTTCCCGATTTAATGGACTTTTGTCAGTTTATCATTGTTTTTCTATTTAATGCGTTAGAAAGTTTTGTATTGTTTTATTTATTTATTTATTTTGAAATTTCTGAATGTAAAGTGCAAACCATGTTTAATTAAAAAAGCATTTAATAAAAAGTGCAAACCATGTAAAGTGCAATGTAAAGTGCAAACAATGTAAAGTGCAAACCATGTTTAATTAAAAAAGCATTTAATAAAAATTTTTTAAATTAAAACTATTTTTAAAATGAGAAAATAATTATATTTTTAAAAGCATTAAAATTATAGCAATATTTGTTGAATGCTTTTTAATTAATATAAAAAACATTTTTCCTTTTTTTTGTATTTTTAAAATTAAAGCGTTTTAAATATTAAGAGTGTTATATTTTGAATAATATTTTCTTCTGTAAAAATCATTTTCATTAAAAATTAAATGCTTTAAAAGTTTCAAATATTTTGAAATGTTATAAAACAAAATACTTTTTTTTTCATGATTAAGTATCTATAGTTGTCTTTATTTTTAAGTCTAGTAGTTCAACAAATTTTTAGATCATTTATCATCAATTTTAAAAAAAAAATATCGAGATACAAAGAATGAAGATTGCTCCAAAGATAATTGCATTATGTACAGCCAAACACAGTTTAGACATCCGAAATATCTTTGAATATTAATACTTCGAAATTCTACCTTTTCATCATACATATATAATGTAGAATATTTTGAAAATGAAGTACACATGGTTCTTTACACCACACTGTATACACATACTTTGCACTATATACATAAAAATTTAAAAACAAGAATGGTGACTTTTTGTTTTTTAGTTGTATTCTCTTGCACACAGGACTCTTATAGATAACTAGTACAAATTATTCATTCATAAATAAGCAAATAAAAAACACGCTTCCAATATATTCTTTAACCGGAACTTAACTTGCTAACTGGCTCTGTGCATTTGCTCTTATACATCACTTAAAAATGTTCTTTTAAAAATGAATTAGACTTGTTTGTCATAGTAATATTGATTATTGCGTCTTGAAGAACTAATGTTAAAGAATAAATTAATTGAAAAGAATTGAAAAAAAAAACCCATTGAAATAGTTAAATTTTTACATACAATGTTTATTTGAGGAACTATACATATTCTAGTTAAAAAAAATGGAGTAACTTTTTTCAAAAAAGCCATTTTTAACCAAAAATTTTAATCGCTTGTCTACACTTTTTAATGAAATCTTTTTTTATAGGCCTCTCTTCTTTAATAAAAGTGACATGAAATAAATAATTTAAAACATGATGATTATAAATTTCAATTATCAATTATTATTAGAAAAATATAATAATATTTCGGAAGAATAAAATACAGAAATTATTATAAGGTGCACAAAATATTATAACGAAAAACAGCACATAACTGACGTAAAACACAATTACATCTATAATTATATTTTGCATAATTTATTTTATCTTCTTCAATATAATCCATAAAATTATTTAATTGCTCCATTAAAGTCACTATCTTATAAAATTTGAAATTATAATGCTAAAGAGATATAAGATAGCAATATGCAAATATCCGGATGACAGCAGCATCGGTAGGAATAAGTTTATAAATGGTCCATAAATTGTGAATTTTTTTTTAATTGCGTGAACTTTTTTATGGCCTATAGTAATAACAGATAAGTAACGTTACACTCTATAGCAGCAGGAAAAAATGTCCACGATTGGAGGTGACAGTGCAGCAAAATATTGCCATCGATGAAATGTTTCAGGATATAATTAATCGATTCTTCAGACAAAATGTCATCACTTCTGGGATCTTGAACATATCACCTTGACTTAAAAAACATGAGAATTTTTACTTTCTTACTTACTAGTTAAAATGCCAGTTGGTAAAAATTGATATCAGGGTTTGAGTTCAACGCGGACTGGAGACCATGTACCTAGATTGCTTTCAAAAAAACGTTGTGAAAGGTGAAAATTGTCGTTGAAATCTTTTTGACGTATAGTGTTAAAGATAGAGTAAACTATCTTTAACACTATACGTTGCGTTGTAAAATATACGCCCTGTTATTTAATAACAGGGCTCAGTATCTGTTATTAAATAACAGGAACTGAGCACTCTGGTCATATTGAACTAATCAATTGCCTGGAAATAAATTTAATTACTAGGAAATTGACTGAATGGGTCTACCAATCAGGAATTTTTCTTAGGATAATAATGACATCAATCAGAATTACTCCAAAATAATCTGAGAAATATTCTTATTAATTTAAGAGAATAATTTGTAATATCTGTTACTGAACAGGAATTTCCGAAAACGTAAAAGGAACATAATACAAAGGTGAATACGTAAATAAAATTCTGTTCCAGCAACATTTTTTACGATTATGGAAGAACGCTTAGGTAGATTAGTTGGATATTCCTGCCGCCCAACCTGTCTAGTGGTTAGAGTAATGGACTTCGGATTGGGAAGACCTGAGTTCGAATCCCGGCTTGGGCAAGGATATACTTTCTCTTTCTCTCTCTCTCTGTTCCTTGTCCTTTCCTCAGATGATGGATGAATGTGGTCCGCCTTATAAGTGGGTTTGTGGTGTTGTGGCGTGGGCAATTCTACTCGTACCTCCGTGACTTGGCTCACAGGTGCCCACCAGGTAACGATAAAATGAGTAGCAATTTCCGGAATTGTTGCGGCAAATGGCTAATGTATATACTTGCTCAAGGGTGTCCGCCATTAGAAATAAAAAAAAAAAAGTTGGATATTCCTTAAAGGGATTCTGGGTTTTAAAAAGCTTTTCTTAAAAGAATTCTGACTTGTGTCTACGCTGCGTTTTTAATATATTATTGTAAGTCATTTGCGAGAAAAAAAATTCACTTGTAATTAAACAGTGTCTTTAATGTTTGACACTTCAACATGTAAAGGCATTTTAATTTTACAAGTAACAGAGATATTCAATTTAAGGTAAAAGAATTTCTCCGTATATTTAAATCACAGGTTTTATTCGGCTTCCTGCATATACATTCAAGTTCTGAAAATTTTTCTTTAAACTTCATTTGCGCATAATAAATAAATTACTACAACTTTCAATCACTCTCTTTATTAACCAAATTTGTATCCATAAACATAGTTTTTAATTCATAATAAGTATCAAATTCTTGAAAAGTTGTTGCCAGAAATATAACTAAATTTCTAAGAGATTATTTTATTTTAATTGCAGAAAAGTTAGTCTTTATGTTATAATCTCGTGAAAAAAAAAAATTGTCAAGTGTAGATTTCTTGTAAAACTCGGAAAGAAATTATAGTAGTGAATTTTTATTTGGTTAAAAATCTCAATTACTTTCATAAAAAATTAGTTTGTAATCAATAATCTTGTTAATAATTTAATTTTGGTAACTAATATTAATCAAATAATCTGAATGCATTTTCATCTTCTTATATTAACAGAATAGTTAATACTTTAAATTTTTGCAATATGGATTCAAAATGTAAATTTTTTAAAATATAAATAAAAGCTAATGAGAATATCGAAATTTGTATGCATTCTGTTTTAACTATAATAATTGTTTCAAAACATTAATAAATAATTTTTTAAATATTGTCAGTTTATAGACGAGGTAATGCTTTCAAAAATGCCAGACAAATGGGACAAAAATAGGTAAATTAAAATTAATTTTTTTATTTCCAATGGCGGGCACCCTTGAGCAAGTAAGTACATTAGCCCATTAGCCGCAACAAGGCCAGACACTGCTAATCATTTTATCGTTACCCGGTGGGCACTTGTGAACCAAGTCACGGAGGTACGAGTAGCATCGCCCACGCCACACCACCACAAACCCGTTTATAGGGCGGGTTACATTCATCCATCATCTGAGGAAAGGACAAGAAAAAGAGAGAAAGAAAGAGAAAGTACATCCATGCCCGAGCCGGGATTCGAACCCAGGTCCCATCCGTTGTCAGTTACACTAACCACTAAACAGGTTAGGCGGCAAAGAATATAGATTCTAAAATTTGTTATTTTTTTAGTACTCCGTTATAACTTTTATAAAATGGGCCACATGATAGACATTATATTTTTGTTTTAATGTCTATATTTAAAGAAAAAAAATTGAGAAAAACTGGAGTAGCGAAAAGTGAAATACACCTTAATGTTTTCACTTTCATCTATTTTCATTGTGTTGTGAAACCCAATTCTGAATTCCATGTTTGAACTGCTTTCTGAATCACTGTTTATTTTCTTTTAATAATGCCATTTAACTAAATACAATAACTTACAATCGCAAAACAGCTAAGTGTTTATTCGTAGCGTTTTACTAAATCATCGCTGAAATATGTCTATAACGATGTTTTTTGATATTTACATTCGACACGTAAGAGCAAGTCGCCGTTGGAATGCTTGATTACATTCATCAGGGTGCTTCAGACGTTTGCAAAATTGCCAGTTATTGCTCTTAACAGGTAGGTATCCCCTACTATCAGCAACATCAGAGAAAGTTTCATGCCTTGCAGGTGAGATTCGACGAGCATTGATATTGTGGCTGCAAAGTCCGCTCAGTAAAAAAAAAAAAAAAAAAAAAAAAAAAATTTGGTTGCATTTAGGAAAAGGCAGCTGATATTCTAAACTATATAAAAGTAGCTGCCATAAAAAAAAGTATTGGAAAAAAAATGGGAGAATAGTTATGTGGAGCAATAAATGGCACACTAAGCAACTACTTAAGGGGGTGAAAGGTCATCGTTTTTGTTGTGGGCGTGTCGCTAGCATGGGCAGTTATTTAGCCCAATCAGCGGGTTGTCGATTGGACCTATCTGTGACCTTGGCTCAGATAAGTACCACAGAATGGAGAAATGAACTTTATTACTCGAAGTTAATATACAAAAAAGAGCTCCTTTTATTTTTTATTTTACTTCTCAGTAAAATCAAAAATCAAAGATGTTTTGTATTCTTAACAATGGCACAAAGATACAGCAAATTAATTAAGAAATTAAATTTGATTTTATCTTTTAATTTTATATAATGCATTAGATAATTTAATTTTACTTCCAAAATAAATTACAATAATATTTTTTATTTTTTTTTGTAAAAGTTAAATTATTTTCATTCATAATTAGTTTATTAATGAAGTTTAGTTAATTTTTATTCCTAATTAGAATATGTAAAAATGCTTTAAAAGCTAATAAATATTGAGCCCATTTCCAAGTAGCAGTATTTTATCAAAACAATAGGTTGAAATTAAATATGAGTGCTTACTGTAGTTTTATTGAACACTTGATTCATGGTTTTGTACCTGTATAAATAATAAGCTTTTCATTGTATTCAACTTGCAAGACATAAATTCTAAATTCTCATAAAATTAAAATAAAAAAGATATGCTTTAAATAAGGTAAATTATATGATACTAATATGAGCCTTTTATTGCATTTTTATTAAGTATTAAAATATTCTATATGAAATAAACTTATGCAGGGAAAACAATATTTACTTAAATTTATTAATGAAATTATAATCATTTATATCCCTTAATTCTATTTTGCTCTTTCTAAAAAAAATTTAATTTATTTAAATTTAATTTATTTTTCTAAAAAAAATTTAAAAACATTTGATGTTAAATTACAGCGGAATCAAATTTAAAAGTAAATACACATAAAGAGAGGGGGGGATGGAGACACACACATTATAATTTTGATTCTAATCTATAAGTAAATAATAATAAAAAAAACTATAAGTAAATAAACAAAGAATCTATTTAATTTAACAAAGTAAATTTTTTTCTTCAATAAAGTAAATAAATAATGCAATAAATAGGAAAACAAATAGTAATATAAATAGAAAAACATACACCAAAAAAGGCTTTTTAAGAAAGCTTTCATTCATAATACGAAGAATCATTCTAAATATAAAAAATGCATTCAGAACACACACACAAAAAAACAAAAAAATTTAAAGTCTGATTACGAAAACACTACTGCATACACTACAAGTGCAGTAGTAAATATTTAACTACAAGCAGGGGTTTAAAGAGTTTAAAATAATCATAAAATATCTTAAAGAAATGGTTAATTATAATAGAAAATGATTGCAGACAAACAATAAGCAAAAATATGAAAAGAAATTTCAAAAATAAAAAAGAAATGTAACTGAAAAATTAACTCTCCTGTGAGACCTAAGTTGTCTCACAGGAAGAGATTTCACTGCGATATGTATTACAAAGGAGGAAACCAGGAAAATTCTCAAGCACTTAACCCGACATGTGAGTCAGAAGAAAGGTATTTTATTATATTTACAGGATAGTTTTAATAACTCCTTTTACTTGTATAAAAGCATTTTATGAATGGAAATAATTCTATTAAAATTTTATCACGGATTAAAATATACTTCCATAAAAATAGTGCAGTCATTATTCAAAAATATATTTATAAAACTAAATTTTACACTAACGTAATGAATAATTCCTTAGCACCAGAACATGAAAGGTTAAGAAAAAAAATGACTCCTGGCAAAGGGTATTAGGAGATAATTTTTCACTCGCCTTCTCGAATATTTTATCTCAATTTCACACGCACTGTATTAAGCCATCATCATTCCGGCAAATAAATACGAACTTGCAAATGCAAATGAGGAAACGTTTCACCTATTTATGCAACACCTTTCGAAATTTACATCCAATGGCTGCCACGGGTTTAAAGAGAGTGATGCTATATGATAGGAACTCGATTTCGTGAGTGTGCCACATGCATCCACGTTGAGTTCTCAATTCCTAGAGAGTCATGTGACTCGCACACGAAACGTGCCGTGGTGTTAACGGGGAGTTTAACGTGTATGAATGATCTTTTAAGTGACATTTTGACCTTGAGAGTTCCTGCAACAGTAATTGGCTATTTCTCGCACCAGACATTTTTAGGGGCGACGCTCCATTTATGTAATTTTAAGGTTTTGGAACAATCATTAGAAATTTGTTAATAGAAATTTCCAACTTTTGATTCCTATATATTTTTATTTTGAGCTTTGTTGTTTTAATAACATATCTGTATTTCGTATCATGGTGTAAATCTGGTCTTCTATTAAAAAGCAATAAATCAGGATTTTATTATTCTACTAAAGCTTCTGTTCAGAAAATTTTTATATTGGCTAATACCAAACACTAGACTTTAGAAAAACTGACATTAAACCAGTATTTGGAAAAATATAAAAAAAAACTCCTCTCTAAAATAAATATCTTCTGCAAACTGAATGACTCGTAAGTTAAGTACATTTTTTGATTTTTTGTACTCTAAATATAAAGGCTGCTACTATTACTAACGGTTAAAGCCTTATTATATGACTGTATTATGCTTGATGAATTACTGTTAATCGCAAAAAAGGGATGAATTATAATCTCATGAAAGTTTGCCGGTTAGGGGGGGGGAAACATGTTCGATTTTTTTAATCATAAGTTGAATCATTCATTCTCTTAGGAAATTTCTTTAAAAATTTATCTGAGAAAAATACAACAAATTGGGTTATTAAAGCTCACAACTGTTAACCAAATGCCACGGTGGCCTGGTCGGTTAAGGCTTGGTTCTGGAAGTAATGAGTTCGAATCCCGGCTAAGCCGAAGATTTGTCGTGTTCACTAATGGTGATTGTGGCAAGTAAAATATGTCATGGTCGCAATGTTCTCCATGTTGCCGTTCCAAATCAATGCCTCTGGGGGTGTTAGAAATCAGGCCACCGATCTTCTCTGACTTTCTGTCTCTAAATTCGAAGATCCTGATGGTGCTGCCATCTATGAGCCAATGTCGTATTTCCACCCTGATAGAGAGAAATGCTCTATTCAAAAACAGAAGGACGCTCTTTCTGACTTCATTCACCCAGTATCTGACATGTGGGCTTGACTTCACCATGTGCCATAAGTGACAACAACATTATCAATCAAACATCTAAAGCAATTTCTATTTATGAAGATTTCAGCATAATATCTACTTTCAGTTCTATAAGGACAAATATCACAAAAAAATGTGATTTGATTTTAAAAAAGGTTGTGAAAAATGGTAATGCGTTACTGTGTTTTGTAGATCTAGTTTCTTAAGATGAATTCAAGTGATTCAGATAACCATAATAATAATATTTATTATTACATAAATAATGAACACGTAAGGGATATGATTACTGAATTGTTGTTTCTTATATCAAATGCTAGAGTATATCTTAAACAATGATAGTTTGACTTAATATTTTTTAAAATATTATTTTCTTTGTCAAAGAAATTTATTGTTTCTGTTTATTAAATTACCTTCGTGAAAAAATAATAAGTGGTAAATATTTTTCTGACTGAATTTCTAATAAATATTTTGTAATTTTTCTTTAAGTTGGACAAAAATGAAATACAAAGTCACATGTTTTTCATTTTTAGATTTAATATTAAAGAAGTTTTTATTTTTATAAAGAAAATCATATTTCTCAAATTTTTATTCAAAAGCTAAATAAATAAAAATGAAAAAATAAACCCAGTGAAATACAATATTACCTTTTAATTAAAATCCAAATGTAGTAATTTTAGAAATAAACTAATAAGCTTTTAGAAAATAAAATGCACCACAGTATTTTCTTAATTAAAGTTATTTTTAAAATATTGTTGAAGGTTTAAAATTATATATTAAATTTTGCAAAAAGATCTATAGAAACTTTCTTGGAATTAGAGATAAATTTTTAAAGTAAAGAATGACAGCACATTTTGTAGTAAATAACAATAAAAACAGAAAGCTATTGGAATATTTACAGTATAAAATCTTTGTAACTAAGTCTCTTTTAATAGAAGTCAAAATTTGTAATGAGGATGACTTAAAATTTCTCCCACTATATAAAAGAATAGAATCCTATTAAATTACCAATGTAAAGTAAACTGTGTTATATATAAGTAAATATCTCAATTTAAATAGGATATATACAGAATAAAAATTTTAACAGGGAAGAGGGCTTAAGATTTTAATATATGTAAAAATTATTTATTTTTATTTTAATAATTATGCTATTATAATAGTTTTTTACTTTATTAAAATTGCTTTTAATAATGAATATTATTTTGCAACATTTAACTAAAAATAACCTAGTAGAGTTCCTTTTTTAGTTACATAATAAAGAAAAAATTAAAAATGTATACTTGTATTTTACTTTAACTAAGCATATGATTGGGTATATTTAAATGTTTAGATGGTACTAGAATTGTGTTACTCAATCTGTTTAGTTCATAGTTATTTAAACAATATTTTAACTTTTAAAATATTATTAAAGTCTTGCTTATTGTTTCTTTGAACAATAAAAAAGATATTTTGAGAAGAGGCATTTATTGTAAATAACTGAAAATAATTCTCAGTCTAAAAAGTACCATTTTCTATCATCGAAGAAACCTGCATTTAGTGAAGTGCAACCGGGAAAATTTTTATTTACTTATTTTTTAGATAGAAATTGTTTTCCTCATGGATAAATATCGAATGATAGTGAAATAATAAACTAATACCTTTAAATATGATATATTGATGCAAAAACATTCTTCTTTATTAAAAAAATTAGAAACTTTTTGTTTTCTAATTTTAAATATTTGTAAGTGAAGTTGCGGAGAAAATTACTTTCTTGTTAACAATAATAATGCTTACGATCGTATGTTCATATGTTTTTAAGAAAATTACTTTCTTGTTAATGATAATAATAATGCTTGCAATCATATGCTCATTCATTTTTTTTTGTATATATAGAAATTTTATAAATACGTTGTAATTATATGATTTTTCTAAAAAAGTATGTAAAAAATGCAATTAAATATACCAAACATTGTTGAATATTTGGGCTATTTTATGTTAGAAAACAAAATATACAGAACAAAAATAGTGATGAATGATTTGATGGAAATGATAATTTAAATATTTTTGAATGATAAACCAAATTTTATTAGAAAATGATAGTATTCCTCACCAAATTTATTCACCATGGCAGTGAGAAAACATTGTATTCTACGAATTTTTTATTTATATAATTAATTCTAAATGGTGAAACTAACTTAACATCTAGTGGCTATTGTAAGATATTTCGATATCAGCCGCAAATTGCCATCTGGAACAATTTTTTATAGATGGTTGATTCTGTTCACATGGCGAAAAAGAAAGAAAAAAAAACAGAAGATTCCAAGTATTTAATTCAATAGATGAGCTTGTAAATAATAAAAGTACAACAATCATCAATCGATTTTTCAACAATCGATGATATTGAATCGCTGGTCTTTCCAGTTGACCACAGTAAGCCACTTTATTTTGAATGCATGACTTTTAAGTTTGACCTTCTGGAGAAATGTGTAATATTAACGTTACTGACTGAATTACAATGGGTATCTAAGTGCGGAAGACAATTAAATCTGAAAAAAAGATTAAATCTATTATAATAAAACAAAAATAATTAAAAAAACAAATAATAGTTTTCTTTAAGTTATAGTAACAAATTTTTCAATCATTGGTAAACCTATAATAAAGAGTGTAATAAGCTTTAAGTACACGAATTTGTGGCATCATTTATTACCCATAAATCATGTACTGCAGTAGTTGATTGAAAAGTTCCTCTTTTGATAAATCACGATAAACATCATCTCGAGTTTCTACCAAATTTTCATCAAGGATGTAATCAATTTCCAACTCCCCTCCTCGTGATTCACCGCTTGTACTTAACACAACTTGTAATTTTTCTGTGACGAAAACATTTCACAGATCTCTAGCAGCGTTTTTCCAGTATCATGAAGTAAAAAAATAAAAAAAAAGATGGATATACATAAGGCGGGGTAAATGTAAGCCTGTCTCCCGAGAATGGATACCAGGCCATCATAGATATTTAAGCCATTTTTTCAAGCATGCGTTCACCATGGGAAAAAAAGAAAGCGAGAGACATTGTTTCAGCAGTGGAGCTGTTAGTCATGGGTGGCAGTGAGGTATGGGCTCCATTAAAGTTAATTTGATAAAATAATAACAGCACTTTCTCATAGTTGTTTGCCATGTCTCTTGGAATTGGTGGACCATTTCGTCGGAATGAAATTCGATATGAGTTGGCCTTCAATCTCTCAGTTCCTGGAAGGGGTTTAATAACATTGATTGGCGAGCTTTGTTTTCATTACGTAGATTTAATTTGTGTTTCTAATTAAATGACTAGCGATATAATTATGCTGTCAAGAAGTTCTTCATAATACAATGCTTCAGCTTTGATCTGAATTAACTTCAACACAAGATGATGAATAAATGGCAATGCCATGCCTTTCAATTTCATATAACCTGAAAAATAATAAAAATTTATTAATAATATAATGTGAGATAACGATATTCGTATTCACGATAATAATAATTTAGTATATTAGCATAATTATGTTGACTTTAATAAATGGTTATTAACATAGCAACAAAAAAAACTTATTAAAATGTATACTACAACCCTTCTTCTCCGAATCAAATAATTTATTTTTGCAATCTCAGTTTCAACATATCTTAAAAAGTTTCATCAACAAAGCCTATTGAATATAAGGTTTCATCATAGTTAACCGTAGAAACACATTCTTTAGAGTGATAGATTCTGGGTTTGATCCCAGTTATTGGTGACCAACAAGAGATGGATGTTAAATTTCTGCCTTCTTTAGTTTGAATTTCAGATAATCAACTATGACTTAAAGTATAATTTTGAATTGACGAAATAAATAAATAATTAAGTAAAAAAATTGATAAGTAAGAAAATTATAAGTAAATAAATTGAAAACAAATTTTATTGTTGAAAAGCATTTGAAATTACAAAAAAATTATTGAACATTTATTAAAAGGAAATTTGGCTGCACTTTATATTCACTTTATAAATTTGAAGAGAAAATTTGTGAAGAATTCCTTAATGTTCAATAGCAAATTTTGTAATTTTACTATTTATGTTCCTTTGGTGACTTTCCTCTAATTTTCGTGTTATAAAGAATCAGATATTCAATAATAAAATTCAATAACATGATCTGAAACGAACTTACGAAGCTTTAAACACGATCAGATTATTAACGAAAATTAGTAGTTGGCTTTTCACTTATCATTTTATTGTCTCTGGGTTCAAATCTTGATAGAAAAGCATAGAATAAACATGGTGTTTTTTAACGTTGCCGTAATATTATCAGTAGGATTTTCATAATGGGTTTCACATTCAAAATTTCTACACAAGTCGTAGATAAATTCTGCTCAAATTTAATGTGTTTTTGTGCATCTTTAGTGAACAAATAACTCATATAACAAATAACTGATAATAATAATTAAATATGATCTGGAAAAGTGTATTATAAACCAATATATATATATATATATATTAGTTGATTGTGATTCGAAAGTAGAAATTTTCCTTATTTTTGACAAAATAAAATAGTATGAATATTAATAAAAGTTACATTTTTTTTTCTCTATTTTTTGAAATTTCAATACTTACAACCCATTCCATTGATTAGAATAATATTTCTATGCACGTGTTATAAAACTAAAACAAGATATTTTTTCGCTTAAATATTGAAAATTGATTTACAAATCTAATATTGAATAGCAGCTTCAAAATAATATTTTATTGCATGTATAATAAATAAATATTGTGACAAGCATATAACAAAACCTGCCTTCGAGGAAAAATGCTTATCAGTCTGCCATCTTTAAACTATTTCTAATAAAAACTATATGTAAAATAATAGAATATGTGATATTTTCAAACAATAGCGTGTTTACATAAAATATAAAGCTTTGATGTATTTAGAGACATCATAGAACCGGAATCGATATCGCTTCGAGTAAAATTATTTTGATTATGTACTTGTATTTCAGTATATCTATTTCATTATATCTATTTTTGCCGCTGGCAAACTATCAAAAATATTCTATAATATACATTAAAGATAAACATGTATTCGTTTGATAATACACTGTTCAAGACAAACTTTTATTTCATAGAGATATTATTATGTTTTTGAAGTTTACAAAAGCATTGTTTAAGCGATAATTTCCATTCAGAAATGTTTCATATTTTATGTAGATTTTAAAATGACATTTGAAAACCAGAACTATTGAGCTTTCAAATAAAATGGAGTTTTGAATTTTAATGTGCATCAACTCGTGTTTTACATGCCTTGAGAAAGTTGTTTTGAATAATACAATTCTTAGTAAAAGTAGAATCTAACAAAAGGGTTTTTGTTGTTTGTGTAAAAATGATAAAATAGAATGGAATAAAGACAACAAGTAAAGAGAACAAATGGATTTCAGTTGTTAAAATTAGAAAAGGAATTTCTATGAGGAAATCTATAACAATCGTATATACAATAGTGAAGCTTTTTAATATTCTTCAAAACATGTTATTCATTTGCCAAAGATGAATTTTTATTACTCACTTTAATTTTTATTATAAGAATCAATATGCTTCAAATTTCCAGAGAAATGAATTTATGTGATTTTAATAATTCAGATATTTTTATTTACTTAAATGTAGGATATTAGATTCAAAGACACCATTTTCGATTATCAAACTAATATTTAAGATTAAATTATATTATAGTGATTATATATCATTTAGAGAATTACATATATCATATTATTTAGAGAATTATTTCCTAAACCTTATTTTAATTAACGATTCTCTGACTCGTGGTATTTAAATATATGAATGTATTTGTAATTTAAATTTGTGACAAATTTTAATTACATATGAACAAAGAAACCATGTTCATCATCAATTCCAAAAATCTCTATATTTATTTAAATTTTTATGTCTATTAAACATTTTTAATTATTCCCTATATTTATTCAGTCACACTAAATATAAGCGAGAAAATTTTAATTTAAGCAAATATACATTAAAAAACAGTCTATCTATCTATCTATCTATCTATCTATCTATCTATCTATCTATCTATCTATATATATATATATATATATATATATATATATATATATATATTTGGGAAATAAATAAATATATACAAAACTTATAAGTGCGGCAATACATTAAGCACAAAAGTAGCTTAAACAGAACCACCATAAAATAATTATTCGAAAATCATTTAATATTTGGAACAAATATAAATACAATAAAGCAATTAGATAAGATTATTCAAAATAAAATTTATTAAAAATATAGAACATGTAACCAGTATGGAAACTTTCATAACGATAAAAACGTACATAAAAAATTACCATGAATTTTCTCATGTGATACTATTTAATAATACTACTTCAAATTTAAACTAAGCAAATGGATAGTTTCCACTTTGAGTGACCAAATTGCAATTAGTACTAAGCATGAAATGTTTTTTGATTGTAGATATTACCTTCCTTCATTTTAGCATCTTAAAATTTACGAAATACCTTTAGAGTTTCAGACTTGAAACTATCCCGAAATTAGCCCTTTTATATGTTAATTTTATTTTTATAATTAACTATTTATTTTTATAACGAATCATAATTTGTTTTTTTTATAACTATTTTTTAAATTTATTCCTCATTAATTCACTTAAGCATTTATGTACATATATGTGCTTAAGTGAATTTTGATGCTTAAGTGAATCTATAAGCAAAATTTCTTGCAAATTCTATTTAAATTAAGAATAAAAACATGGATGAATCTTCTATGCAAAGTTACATTAAAAGAATCTTTTATTACTTAGAATTTAATCAAGATAGTTTGATGTTATACATGAGTCTTAGTTCGAACATGAATCGTATAGCATGTTCTTTAAGATAGTATTAAGAAATACCTTGTATTTCTGAAATGTATCTATAAAATTAAATATATTATATAAAGAAAACATGATGAAAGGAAACAGATTATTATTGCCAACATGGATCCAGGTAAAATTAGTCTTTTGAAAGAAAAGAAGACTATTGTCAAAACTAGATCAAAATGAAATCGGAGATATCATAGAAAAATCTTTGATAAGATATATATTTCTTTTTATCCACTTTTTAAAAAAAAGTCCACATACAATTGTTCTCATCTTTTTTCTATATTTTTATGAAAGGATAGATTTTCGAAGATAAAAGGTTCTCCAAATAATATAAAAAGTAAATTATTTTCCTTGAATTTATCGAAAAGGGGAAGAGTTACAAAGAAGAAAGTGAGTTTTCTTTTAACCCTAAAAAAGGGAGAAAATTTCTGTCTTCTTTACGCATAGTTCATTTTATAACTCCTCAGCAAAGTTGGGAATCAGAAATAGAAATTCAATGGCTCCCAAAATACATCAGCTTTTTGAATTTCCGAAAGATTAACGCTTTCATATACAAACGTGTGAACTTAGATTATCTTAAACTGTGTGAATCATAAAAGAAGGGAAAAGTAGGGAAAAAATAATTTTCACTCCTCTTTTCCCTAAGCTCATCTACATTTTTTGCTTTCTCTTCAAAGAAAACAAAGTAAACCGACTGTGAAGATAGATTTAACCTTACACGCAAGGCAGAAGCTTTCTCTTGTTGATACTTTTTTTTTGTTGGTTCATCTCCGTTTTTCGTCGCTTTTGTCTTCCTTTATATATATATTTTTTTATTCGCCATGTTTCTTTTATCATCGCCTCTTTTGGCGGATGCATTCCTTTTTTGTTGCTGTTGTGAGTCTTTTTCCCTTTTTTGTAGGGAAAAAAGAGAAAGATGGCAACAGCTCTATGGTTGGCATCTCGAGCTCTTGCTTTCAAGGAAAGGATTGTTTGCCCAAGTTAGAACAATAATATTATAGTTTTCGTTGTATTTCCGAGATTTTGCAATACTTGGATTTTTTTGTTATTTTATATTTTTTCAGTAAAGTCTCCAAAAGAAGTTGATAAACTGTTTTATTTTCACTGAAGACAAAATAGTCAATTTCTATAAGATTCTAAAATTGTCAAAAAAGACGTTTTTAAGTTATTCCAAAAAGAACAATTTTGTAATTCCTTAACTTATAATGTCATTTTGTCTTTCTAAACTTTATTTAACTAAGTAATCGTTATTTAGATAATTATATAATTATTTCACTTAAAAAGAGTCATTTGTTCATGATCCTAATTTTTAATTATGAATTTCTTTTAACTGAATGCTCCATTAATAGCAAATTTTAGGATTTAGCCTTTAAAAATTAGATCAAAATCAAATTATTATTTCTTGTTTAACTATTTAAGTTTCTTGTATGTAACAAGTGAAAATTCATTGTATATTATTGTATTTTTTAAAGCCAATTCTTACTTAGGTCAATAAAGAAAAATCTTAGGTGAAAATGTGCTTTGGGTTTGACACACTTACAAAAACGCCGATGCCATAGTGAAAATTATACCGCTATTTCAAAGTGAAACTTAAAATTAGCGACCAATAAAACTAATTAAAACAAAAGAGTAATTAATGATCATGCTCGAAAAAGCACTTCAAATTCGTAAGTTGGTGAAGAAGGGGATCTAAGCCACAATTTAACCAAATTTTATTTTAGTTAATTTTTACTAAATAATTACAATTAGATATTTGCATATAATGTTATCAGATCGTTGTGGACGAAATTGTCTGCTTACTATCTAGAGAGAAATTGAAAATAAACATGAGTTAGGATTCATCTTAAAAGATATACACAATATTCCTTGATGAATTATTATTAATCGTTTGAATATTGAAATCAAGAGAAAAAGAAATTAGAATTAATTTTGAATATAGACTTCATGTAAAAAACATTTCTATTTATGTATTTAAATTTCGTTGGTTTCAAAAGGTCTGCTGGAACATATAAAAAACTTACCACATTTTCCGTCCTAAATTGTCTTCTTCTCGAAGTGAAAGTATCGAATTAATATAAATATATCGATACATATGACAAAATCACAATATTAAGTTTCAAAATAAATAGTTAATTTCCTGGCAATTTTCCATCTTCATATATATGGTGTTTTGGACTATTATTTTGGTTTGTTACTATTTATTCGTTATCTATTTTTAATCGTTTCTAAGTTATCAAGCTAATGCTGGTTTAAAATATTTCTTTTGATCCATCTCTTGTAATCCTCCATTATTGTAAGGGAACTTTCCAGTAAATTATGAGAAGTCCAGTTCTTCAATTAATAGTCCATTTAAGGATTTCACACGACTCAAAGCGACATATTAATTTTCATTCATTTTTTTTAAGTTAGAAAAAATTCTCGTTCTCTCTTACATACACACTTTCCATCTCCCTCACTAATTTATTCACGTGTTTCCTTTTCCATTTTGTTTCCGTCTTGACTCAGACTAGAAACCAGAAGGAAAAAAGAATCTGAAAAAGAAATTTTTTTAGCAATCTACATGCTTCACCACTCACGGTATTTATTATTCCTAAATATCTTATATAAGAGACATTTTTTTCTCACATATAAAACTAAAATTAATTAACTAAATTTAATTGATGAATTAATATTTGAAAAAAAAACTGTATTAACATCAAGTGTCATCCGATTCAAGTTTAAAAAAATGTATTTGAACTTAAGTGTGTGAATAAAAAATAATTTAATAACAATTGAAAATTTGAATAAGATATATAACGAGAGTGGGAACTATATAAAATTGAAAAAGCCATAAAAAAGGAAAATTTTTAGTTTTTTAAATATTCCTAAATATAATTGTTGGTTTGCCTGAAAGAAAGGGGAGATGTAATCATTATAATCTATTTATTCAAATTTCCTGATCCATTGTGAAAAAATATATTAATGTCTATTCATACATTTTTGTTGGGATTTGAATCCAGATTCATTTAAGATAGAAAATTAAAGAATCTAAATAATATGATAAATATGAAAATAAAGTGGCTTTTGGACATGAATATAAAGTGAAGAATACATAAAAGTTAATTTAATAAATTAATTTTAATTAAGAATCGTATTGATGCGTTTGTTAAGTGACATATTAGGTATAATTGATGTCATAGTTTTAATATGCAGACTGACCTTAATTCTACTCATATAAATTGTATTTTTTTGCTTATTCTGTATTGTATATTTGCAGTCAGTTATTTCAGATAATGCGTTATTTTTTTTTAGTATTATATATTTTACATTTAGTTTTTAGTAAATATTATCTTAAGCCATCAATAAATATCATATCCACTTTCAACATAAGAATTATTAGCTAGATTAAAAAGTTAGCTTATTATTTTCCAGTTGATTTTGGCTTGGGTAAGTTAACTTGTTAGAGATCTTGTTTGGTTTGTTCTATTTAATATTTTACTATAACTTTTTATTTTTTGAAAAGAAAACTAACTCAACATGGAATCACAAAACAAAGTGGATTTTATGCTACAAGAAACATTTATACTTGTTTTAAGAAACGAAACCACACATTTTTGAGCTCCAGAATAGAATGTTAACTATTTAGCTATCAAAGCAGTACATTAAAGACTTTTTTTTAATTTCAAATGGCGGGCACCCATGAGCCAGTAAGTACATTAGCGCGTTTGCCGCAACAAGGCCGGAAACTGCTACTCATTTCATCGTTACCCGGTGAGCACCTGTGAACTAAATCACGGAGGTACGAGTAGCATCTCCCACACCACACCACCACAAAACCCGTGCATAGAGCAGGCCTCATTCATCCATCATCTGAGGAAAGGACAAGAAACACAGAGAGAGAAAGAAATAGAGAAAGTACACCCATCATGGATTCGAACTCAGGTCCTCCCCAACCGTAGTCAGTTACCCTAACCACTAGACAGTTTGGACGGTGAACATTAAAATTTAAACTGGGTAATTTATCAGACTTCCTCAGTGGTAATACTGTTCCTAATAATATGCTACAATCTTTGTGTACTTTTTCAAATACAATTAATCGTTCGAATTATTGAATTTTTAATTGATTGAAATGTTATTGCATTATAAAAATTTTCTTTAATAGATTCATTTTAAAAATTCCTGGATACAAAGAACTTGAAAATTTAAAATATTTTGATATTTGATTGATTAAAATAAGTGAGAAAAATTGCTTTCTTATTTAAAAAAATTGCTTAATCTTATGTAATATTCATTCTTATAGAATTGAATTTTTTTAAATAATTATTTATATATAAATATATATATATATATATATATATATATATATATATATATATATATATATAAGTACGTAAGCTTAGGTAAAGAATATTCTTCACAAAAAATGCTTCTGAATTGATCCATTAACCCCAGGCAGCAAGTAAAAAGAATCGTTACATTTTTAACCTAAAGCAAAATTTAAAAAATATGTGTTTAAAATAAAAAAAAAAATGGCTACGTGAGGAAAAGGAATGAAGTGAAATGAAAAGGCAGAAGGTTTACTTTCCGGAGTCGTGTCACGTCAGCTAGAATGCCACGCATTTTAAAAAAGGACATAAAAATCCTATTCTTTTCCCGGGTATGCTTGTATAATTACACAAATGCGTGATCTTGCTATCCAGGATATCGCTATTACGGCGAAAGTATACGGTAATTTAATAAAACTAAAGAGAAATTGTATCCCACTCTGTGCTAATGACTTGAGAATGTTTTTAAATTGAATTTATCTTCGAAACTTTTTAAGTTAAAATTTTAGAGAAGATTCCTTTTACGAAAATCGTCGCTGTTTTGATTGCGATTTAAAATGTTTCACTCGGTATTGTTTTTATCTGGATAATTTAATAGATAGAAGTTAATTGTAGTTGAATGCTTAGAGCTTTAACAACAAGGAAATGTGTTTTTTAATTTTAATGATTTTATTAAAAATATTTTAACTTGTTTTCTTTAAAAATTAACATCAATAAAAAGAAATATGAATGAAAATTAAATTCTCTTTTGAAAAAATATCTTTACAATATTCCGTCAATTTCCGTCAATGTACAGTCTGTACCAAGATGTAGCGCATAGGAACCGAAAAGCATAAAAGAAATTGCGTACGAAAAAATGAATGGAAGACATTTTCAGCAATCTTCGTGGACATTTATAGTTTTCTTATTAAAACTATTAACTATACAATGTTGAAGACGCCGGCTGATGGCTGAGTGGTTAGCTTTCCTGACTGCTAGTCTGTTGGTCCCGAGTTCGAATCCCGGTTAGAGCATGGATGTTTTCTTTCTCTGTGTTTCTTTGTCCTTTCTCCTGAGATGATGATGAATGTGGCTCACCTTATAAACAGGTTTGTGGTGGTGTGACGTGGGTAATGTTACTCGCCTCCGTGACTTGGTTCACAGGTGCCCCCCGGATAATGCTAAATGAGTAGCAGTTTCTGACGTTGTTGTCGCGAAAGATCGATCACCTAGGGCAGAAAAAAATGTTAAAGCCTGTTGACATAATAGTAGAGTCTCGCTCTCCAAGTTTGAGGTTCTGTCCTTGAACAGATAAGGTAATCTCAAGATTTCATTCCTTCAATGGCTCGATAAACTGAGTACAGATCATGTTTGCGAAGTAAACACTGGGAGTTTCTCGTTAGGTTGATCAACTAACCAGGACACATCGTGACCTTCGAGAATAAGGTCTCGAAGGTCACGGACATACGAATCACACCCCAAAACCCTCAGTCACGGAAACAAATATGGGCACTGTAGGCTTTGGACCCTCGGGGCTGCCACCTTACTATGAATAAGTATGCAATGTTAATAAGCATAATTTTGTTGATGTAAATTAGGCAAATAGTCAGATTCTTCTCACCATAGCCTAGCGGTAGGAAAGCGATCTTTGGAACATAAAGTTCTGGGTCCGATCTCAGCCAGGTTGAAGTACGGGATATAGATTTTGAGCATTTGCCTTATTCTTGCCTGTATATAGAGGTGGGTGCTTGGGAGTTTTCCGAGTTAGTGATGAATACGGCTTGCTATCTATCAAAAATCCTCCATGAAAGCAGTTAATGTAGTGGATATTAAATGTCTTAGGTTATTCACTACGCAGTATCAAAAAGTACTACATAGTTTCTGACTTGCAGTAGGATCAAGTTCTTTGGAATGGATGATACCGGGTTCGATCTCTGCCACTATTGAACAGTAGAAAATGGATTTTGCGCCCCAAAAACACGACTAATACCTCGGTGCCTTATAACAGCCTTCAACCATTAGATATAAACGATAACAAATATTCATTTAATGTATAATCAAGCTAGTGTAATTTAACATCCCTCTTTGAAATAGAGAAAACAGACCAAATAGCGAAATATCCCTGTATCCTTGAAACTTTCTAACGCTTGATATAATGTATCAAGTATTAGACAGTTTCAAGACAGGGTAATAATGTAACATCTAGCTGGTATTAATGTTAACGAACAAAAGACACGGGCAAAATAAAACTACTGAAGAAAAATAGCTTTCTCGATAAGTTAGTAATATATAGCTATATATACTTAATGTGTAAAGATAATGTTTTAGGTTTATATTTTTTATGCACAATAAAACATTTTATACTGTCGTATATATATCCATCTGTATATTTATCCTTATTGTATCTTTGTGTATTAAATCTTATCTTCTTTAGGTGATATTTTCATCCGTGTTTGTTTTGTGATTTTTATCTTTATCGATATTTTGTAGTAGTAAGTTTATTCATGAAAATATTACAATACATGAAGAAAAAATAGTTTATAAGGAATGCGTGCCAACATTTATGCATGTTTAATAAAGAGTAAAATTAACTTTGCTTGTAAATGACTTTTTTGATCAAAAAAATAATTTTTTTCTCGAAATATTTTATAAAATTTCATGAAAATTCTTCCAATATTAATTCTATTTAATATCTTTTTTTCTGAAGATTTTTTTGAAGCAATAATTAAATATCTTAAAGCATTCTTTACTTTGTTTGATTTGAGTAGCGGGAAAAAATATGATTTTAAATTATCGCAAATTCTGTTACTAAAGTGACAAATCAAAGAAATTATTTTGCAATAATTGAAAAAAACTAAATTGAATGACATTATGCTGACTACAAAATTATGACATGAAATGGGTTTTTAAGGATGACATTTGAAACCATTAATGTACATACACACACTTTTCTTAATTGATTAGACAGTAGCTTGATTTTTTTTCCAGTAATAAGTTCAAAATGAAGATTCCGTAAGTCTATTCACACACGTTTCACACATAGACATCTATTTTTAAGTGAATTAAATCCATGGTGTGAAACATGTGATGAACTATTTACTGTTTTTCATATTTTAATTCTATGTCTTGATTTTAACGTTTACCGTTTTAAATTTTTTGCAACAGACTTTTTAACCATGCATAATTTAGTAGGGGAGTCACCCCACCGAAACAGTTTTACTTTTTTAAAGGCAATTGGTTTTCTTCAGTTTATTTAAACTTTATAAATTTAACTTCACTTTCATTTTACTCTTTATACTTATTTAGATTTTAAATAAAATATATACATTTATTTTTGTATTTTAACTTTTTAATGTTGAGTTTGGGTTTTATTTAAAAGTTGTTAATTCTTTTAAAATTTAATTTTTGGCACACTTGTCCTTTTTGGACCTTGCACCACAAAACCCAACCAACCAACCATCCGTAAGTCAATTTCATAAAACGTAAGTAATAGTTCTTAGTAAGCTGGAATACTGAGAAGTTACAGTTAAAAAGTTTTTTCAATATTATTTCAGCACCAATGTGCATAACAGTAAAAGAAATTGTACCGGATTTATGTGTAAGAAAAAAATCATCTTCTCTGTAATAAAATAAGTTGTCTTCGCATTGTTGATTCATTTTGCATCAAAATATTTAGTCAAGTTTATGTATAAACTAAGCATACATTTTGATTTATTTTTATCCTTGGTATCTTGTTTACTTCAAGATGGATTTTTTTAAACTACCAATCCTAAAGAGAATAGTGAAACGATTGTATGTTCATGACGCCATCAAAACAGAAAAGGGTGAATAAATTGTCTGTTGTATTTTACTTAGCTGTTGTTACTGGAAGCCATAACAACAGCTACTCTTACATCAATTCAAATCGTTTTCTTTCTATTATTTTTTTTATTAATTATAATTTATTATTAGAGAACTCTTAAAAATGAAAAATTTTATTTTCAAACCAATACATTTATAAGGTACCATACAGGTGTGTCATGGATAGGAAAAGTAGGGTGCCGACTCAAGTGCGTTAATCTTAAGGTACAGTCAAGTGCTTGACCTCTCCGCAGTGTATTTATGCACAAGATACCACAAATAACTGATATTTCTGAAATGAAAAAATAAAATAAAAATATTATGGATAAAAAAGTAGCATTAAAATTAGTTTATATTTAGAAGTTCGTTATACAATAATAATAACTTTTTAAATATGGTTGATACTTAAATAATAAATGATAAATTATGAATGATAATTAATGATTGAAAATTAAATAATAAAATGATAATTATTTAATACAATAATGATAATGCTGTTTGAAAAAAATTATACTCATTTTAATGGAAATTATGTTTAAGTATTTATTTATTAATAATATTTAAAAATAATTATATAATTATAAATTTACAAAAAAAAAAAAA
>JAPDSC010090454.1:0-26040 GCA_026290005.1 Latrodectus geometricus | reverse complement strand
ACACACACACACACACACACACACACACACACACACACACACACACATATATATATATATATATATATATGTGTGTGTGTGTAAGTATGTATGTATGTATAAAGGAGAGAAAAACTCAATAAATGACTTGTATAAAATGAGTGACACAGCACTCTTCCATCGGTGGTCTATTTAGTAGAAAATCTTATTTTGATGCTCGCGTATGAGAAATGAAGTTTGGAAGCTTGAGATTACTTAATAAAAGCGGGCCAACTTTAGAAATATGTTGTCGAAATACTTGCAATCATAATTCGCTGCAGATAATCATTAATTAGCCGAGCTTCATAGGAGCGCCCGAATCTCTTTCTCAAATAACCTCTTGAAATAGTAAATACAGAATTGGAAATATCAGCTAATTGGTCGGATTCTCTCCACTAACTCCTTCTCAGAGAACTAACGAACGTGATCTGATTACTCTGTTTACTCAAAAATTCTAATTCTTGCAAATATTTAAGGAAATGTGTGTGCCTGCATTCAGTATTAATTCACTTAAATAGAACATTCAGAGAGTTCTTATAAACTTCCTTACCGATGGATAGGTGTATGTAAAATCAATCCTCTACCTTCAGACGCCGAAATGAAATTAATAAACATGCTCACCATTTAATTCTCGATAAAGTTTTCCAAAAGTCTGGAAAATTCTCTGAGACGCTAGAAATTTATTTAGAATCCTATGTCGACATCGAGCCGCAGCCAGTGAGTATCATGTCGTCACAACATAGTACTTACAATACGAATAAAAATTTTTGAACGAAAATGATATATTATGGTACTATGAATATTTCATCTATCTTAATTATTAAAATAAACTGTAATAAAGATTGATGTTTCATTTTTTCCAAGTACTAACTACATTATTTAGCTAAAATGATGTTAGTTTACTTGAAAGCATTTCCAGAAAGTTTGATGAAAGCATGCCCGTAAGGTTTCATTAAAATAATAATGAACAAAATAATTTTACTTAATTAAATTATATACAATTTGACAGCCGTTCTATTTCAAGAGACTACAGCCTATGGCTTCTACTAAATACACAAAAATGAAAAAGCGTCTATTAATATGATAAAAGTTCATTTGTTTCCTGGTGTTTAATATATAAAATATATTGTTTTTGAATAATCTTGTGTTTATTGATATTGATGAAGAAAGATGTTGATTTTCTTGTTTCTGTAAGTATATCCATTGGGGATTTTGATTTAATTATAAGTTTTTCGAACTTACTCCCTTGCGATATGAAAATATGACCCATAGTATTAAAATATGTTCGAGGAAGGTAATGTTTAGTGTAAATTCAAATATCATATAACACATTCAAGATTTTATAATATCTGCAAAGAAAATTCTTGTTCTCCGATAAAAAGCATGGACTATACCCCATATTCTTCCTGTAAAGAATATGATGCATACTCCAGAAAACCTCAAGACTGTCTTCAGATGTTAGGCTATTATTCATTCAGACGTGAAATGTAGAATATATATTTTCTGTTCTTGATTAGATATAGAAGTTTATCTTAGAATATGTTAAAATACTTAAATATAGGCCCACATTTTCATAGAGATAGAACACGGCTCTTCGGAGTGAAATGTCCTGGATTTGATTCCAGTCAAACAATTATCGATAGATGTTCCATTTCTAACTTTCGTTTGCTTGTGGATCCTACCTATGAAAAGTCCTCCCAAAAGACAATTACTCGGTGGACTTTAAAATACCTGACAACGGCTTCAGGCCATTAGACAGTCCTAAATGCGGTATGAAAACCATTGTTTACAGTTAGATATTATTGCATTATTTCCTATTATATATTGTTGTGTTTCTAGAATGTGTGTGAAATTAAAAATTTTTTGATTCAACATGATTCAAATTCCTTGAATTGGATGTCAGCTAATTATGGCTTGCATTAATGCATAGTATTTTAATTAGTTTGTCATTCTGTGACCACTTTTTGCTTTCAAGAACTAACTAGACAGGAACTTTATGTTTAAACTAGACTTCGAAGCTTTACAAACATATTGAAGTGGAAAACGAAAACATGAAAAAATTCAGAGAAATTCTACCTATTCTAATATTCTAAATAAAATTTACTTGATCTGTTTCATTAGAACATTTAGTCAATGAAAAAAGTTATGGGATATATTGGGTGATGTTGACATATAATGACATATTGGAATTTCGCTTTGGAATATGACTTGCTGATTTCATATAAAAAACAGCAGATGAAGCCAAATATTCCTTACAGCATGTTCGAACCGTTAGTAATATTTCTTAAAAATGTTTTATAGATAGTTTAAATTAAGTTCAAACATAATTGAAAATTTATATTGAATACAGATAAATTAAAAAAAAAATAAAGGACTATTTTTATATTAAAAATAGAAAATTATTTCTCTGAACTTATTTTTTTTTACGGTCTTAAATTTAAAGATTGTAGAAAAACAATAAGTGTAGTTAGAATGAAACTGAATGGTAATTCTGTAAATAGAGTAACAAATTAACCCTAAATTTTAAATCATAACATTCGCTTGAACAAATAATATATTAAAAAAAATTAATGAACAGCTCAATAATTATATTTTACTTATTAATATTATTTCTCCAGAGTCTTACAAAAAATCTTCACACATATTTTTAATCAAAATGTTCATACATGAGAAGTTCATGCATGATAAAAAGAATTATGTTTATAATACAATATGTGTCATATGTTTTTGATATTATGTATGCAGTGTTTTAAACTAAGTTTAAGAAAAAGAAAGAATTATGATGTTTAATCTTTTCAACAAGAAATATCTATTGATAAAATGCTTATTTAAACTTGTTTCAAGGTTATAACGCTTGCAATATTCTTTTTTAACAATCTAAGCATAATTTATTTAACTTTGCCCTAGAAGAATACAATAAAAACATAAACATTTTTTCTTGCAATTTATCATGCTGTAAGGAATATTTATTTTTGCTGAACTAACGAACTGTGAGTGTTTTCAATTGTTACATTTTTCAAACACATCGCTTAGATCAAGCAAGTTTACACTTCTGAAAGCGATTGTTAATTTAATATTTATTTAATGAATATAAATATTTTTCTGATTTTGTTTTCGTTTTCAGAAGTTATCATTGAAGAACGCAATCTGATTTGAATGCTTTCATTGTTAATGAAATAAAATTTCCAAGTTTGGTTTATCACTCAACGGTCATTTTTTGCAAATGGGGTCTAATTATATCGGAATCTAACGTTAAATTAGTTCCCGAACTACCATATGTAAGCATGCTTGAGGTGGGATTCGAACCATGAACTGTTGAATCGAAGGTAAGAGTGTTATTAAATCATCTACTAGGAAAGCCTACTTTTGCAGTTGAATTTCAATACCATTTATTAGCGTTATTTTGAAATAAATTATAAAGTAAACCAAATTAAAAGTAAAAAATAAAACCTATCACACAACAACATATTTTGTATAAAAGCACTTTTAAGGAGGTTGATCTCTTAAAAATAAAGTTCTACGAGTTATCCAAATGAATATGATAATTGTACACAAAAGAAACGACAATGTTGATATTTTTTATTCAGTTGCATAAGTTTTCCGCTAAAATATAATCAGTTCTAAATCATTAAGAAATTATGTTCCCTTTTTACCATTTATTACTTAAAAAGAAATAATGGTAATTTGATTTAATTTTGAAAGTATTTAATTTCAAAAAATATGTTTTCAAATATTAATAAATTTTAATCTGTAAAATATTTTCAAATAAATTGTTGGGTTTTTTTTTCTCAAGTGTGTCACTATGGTGTGCGCTGTTCCACTTTTCCAACTTAACAATAATTTGGTGTGGAGTCTAACTTCCTCAGTATACATATACCGTTTTATAGGGTAGGCAACCATTCATACTCCATTCATAAAAGGAAAGGACAAAGATAGGGGAGAGAGAAAGAGAAAATACATCCATGCCAAACCAGGATTCGAACCCAATACCTCCAAATCCGCAGTCAGACACGCTGACTACTAGACAGGGGAGGCAGCAATTTGTTGGCTAATTAGTTAAAATTATAAAATTTTGCTGTACAGTTTTATTTTGAATTTGATTTCATTAAATGTTAGTTGGAAGTATTACTCCAGAAACTTATATCATTAATACTATTTCTAATAGTCTACAATGCTTTTTAAGATGAAGAGCTAAATGTTCAATGTTAAAATTTTCGATTCTTGGATTTTACAATAACTTTCAACGTTAATGTTCATTACGGTTCTTTCCTAAGCAGTTGATTTTGGTCAAATTAGCCTGAGGGTCCAGAGGCCTTGTAGTTATATACTTTTTCTAAGATCAAAGTGAAGCATTGCTTGACGCGGCCAGCTACTTGGAGGGTGACCACATTCTCTAACTTTGTTGCTGGAGATCCTTGGGTTGAGCTCATGTTCATGCTAATCTGTGACCTAAGAAGTCACAGATTAACAGGAACACGAGCTCAATCCATGAATTCCATAAGTAGATTGGAGAGAGAGTGTTGATCAGCTGTGACATCATCACATAACAGTGTTTTACAATTACGAGGCTGTTGGTGATAGGCAAGAAGAGTTCCTTAATCTTTAACTTACGGTACCATCCAAGGTTCTTCTGCACCACTGCGTATATATGATGAAATAAACATTTGTGAATAGTAAATACAATAAAAGGCTAAACTAAACGACACATTAAAAGATCAATGTTTTAACTTCTTCATTTCGAATTTAAATTTATACGAACCAAGAATTTAATTTATCACACAAATATGATATGGCAGTTTTTTGAGGAAAGTGGTTCTCTGACTCTCGTTGTCTGCAATTTCATGAAAGAAAGACTTTTAATTATATTAAATAATATTTCGGTATGTTTCTTCTCTGGACAAATCAAACTTGCAAACAAGAATTACATCCTTGCCCCTGAACCATGGCAGCTTTAAAAAAAAAAAAAAAAAAAAAAAAAAAAAAACGATATAGCTAGAAAACAAAATAAAAATCTTGATAGCAATAAGTGAAAAACATATCAGATTGCAAGGTTGTTTCAAAACCCTTAAATCACAAAATTTGGCATAATTAAATGCCAGGAATCGATTTTGAAAAAAAGAAGAATTGGGTGTGAAACTATCAGGAAATCGATCTTGCGATGGAAAAATTTCAGAAGCTCAAAGACGAATTACATGAATGGTTTGAAAATAATACAAATCAAAAAATATATATTTCA
The DNA here is from genome assembly GCA_026290005.1 of Latrodectus geometricus. Classification (NCBI taxonomy): domain Eukaryota; kingdom Metazoa; phylum Arthropoda; class Arachnida; order Araneae; family Theridiidae; genus Latrodectus; species Latrodectus geometricus. Next base: position 20,786 of record JAPDSC010090454.1, on the reverse strand, counting down.
ATAGATATAAATTTATTAAAGTCTAAAGTTTTGCTCAGCAAATGGACATTGATAGAAATTGCATTCAATGTGCGAATAGTTGCAGAACTTTAAAGCAAAATTTGATTTTTTTCTCGGAAGCTTTGCGGGGAAAGGGGCGTATAATTATATTTTCATCTTTATCAAAGAAAAATTGTTAATATACTGTATTTTCTTTTTGTTGACTTCCATTTTTAGCAGTAAAGGAACGATATTCCAAATATTCAGACTAGTCCATATTTTTAATTACTCTGTAGCGTATCGGAAACTTTCAGCTTATCCATTCCATTTATACTACTAAGCAAAATATCTGAATTTGAAATAGTTTCATATTTCGGCAAATATATTTCGATGTCAAATATTGTAATGTCACATCTGTTATAGAGTTTTTTTTTTTTTTTTTTTTTTTTTTTTTTTTTTTTTTTTTTAAAGAAAATACGCATTTTTTATTCTTCCACTGATAAGCAAAAATAAGTAAATCTATATTATAATGAAGCAAGATTTTTGCTAATCTCCTCATATATTATTTTGATCCCATTAATAAAAGAATTATTTCAACTTATGAATAAAAAACTTTTTAAAATTAAGAATATGAATAATGTTTATTAATTATAGTTATTGTTCAGCGTAATTCTTGTAAAAATATTTTTAAAATAATGAATTAAAATGTTTACAGAATTTTTGAGGAATATAAGCTTAATAAAGAAATAACCAAGGTTGATTGTGTATGTGTTAACATTCAAATGATAATAATATTATGTTTATACAAGTGACAATGAAAAGAAAAATCTTCTAATGATAGTAGAAAGCAGTAACTAACTGCATGGTTTAAGCTCTGACTTATAGTTTCATAGTTCATGAGTTCAACTCACACCATGGGTAAGGCTAAGGGGACACTAAACCCTTAATTGTAGATCCTTAAATTGTAAGTTCCAGTCAAATTAGTCTTCTTGTGCAAAAAAAGGAAGTGTAAACGGAGGAATTAAAAACTTAATTTTTACAGAAAATATTAATTCCACAAATGTACGAGAATGAAATTTCAACATTTGATGAAAACGCTTTATAGATTGTACCTTAATCCATGAAAAAAAAAGAAGATGGTCTTATATCCAGTATTACATACACTTAATTTTTAAAATTTAAAAAAATAGAAAAGGAATTATTTATAATAATCATATTAGGTTTGCCTTTTATTTATTTCTTTTATATAAAATAAAATAAATATACTTAATGGGAAAAATGTATAATTGTGGAAAGATTCAGATTATTTTTTTTGGTGGAAGAAGACATGGATTTTGTTACATTTCGTATTGAAAAACAACAAAGACACAAAAATGTTTTGCTTCTATTTCTTCAATTTATTAAACCTTCACAGAATTCCTAAATTTGATTCCATTTATATTTAGTAGATTCGTAAGTTCGTTGTTTCTTAAAACTTTCGGAAAGTTTTGGTAAACGTGCAATCGTTTTTTAATGGAAGAATTGAAGTAAAAGTTATAATAAGGGGTAAAAAATGCGATACAAGTAAAATAGTATTTTTTTGCTTAGAGCTATACTGAAAAAAATACTGTAATGATCTCTCGTTAGATTAAAATTAAAAGAATATCGTCGTTCTTTGAAGTCACATGGACATTTTGTTGATTGGTGTGGTTGATGCTTGTTTTATTTTGTTAATACTACAATATTTGTTGGTGCTTTTCGATACTGAAAGTTTAAAATAAGAAATTAAAAATAACAAATATTATAAAAAATATTTCAGATGTTATAATGTGAATGAGAAGTAACATTGTTTTATTAATACTTATAAGAGCTATGGAAATATGTTAAAAAAATGTTACGAAATTCTGACAAACGTATAACAACCGATGCTTAATGAAAGGCAGTCAAGGAAAAAGTAAATTTTTATTTCCTTTGATTTATTTTCGTATTGACTTGTGTTTGTAATTGCTAGTAATGATTAGACCCTTGTATGAAATCGAGGACTCTAGGTGGTAAAAATTCAAGCATCATATATGTTGAACAATTTCAGTTTTTTAACTCTTCAATTAGGAGGTTTGTTGAAGAAGCCGTGGTACATGCTTTGAGCTTTATTCCGTGCCCTGGAGTCACAGATTGAAAATAAGGGATTTTCCTTACCTTAGCTTATCATATATGGTACAAAGAACTTTGAATCAGGTCTTTTACACCACTAAGTGTCTGGGTATGTTGCGTTCGTTCACTATTTCCGAAATCTTACAAAAAGCAAGGACAAAACTGTCCCTTTAGACATTAACCCTTCTTTGCATAATGCTGGAAATTTCCATCATGACCTATAATGCCCAAAAATTATATAAAAGAACAAGTTCACTTTAAGTTGATCGTGTTTGGATACCTTTTAAATGTCCATTGCATGAAAAGAAACATAGCTGTCAAAAATAAACAAGTGTCATTATCAGTGCTTAAAGTTGTCTCATTCCGCTGTTTGTTGTAGTTGCAATAAACGTATGATTTCGTTTATAATTTTGTTTTATTATATTAGAGTTTCTATTGCTAAAAAATTGAAAATGAGTGGAAGAAAGGTTTGTAACACGTGTTTCTGTTATTTTCCTCTTTTATTTCTATTTAGTACTAAGCTAATGATCTAACTTTGGATGATGATGGAAATTTTTAGCATATTGTTTTTTGCTAAATTTATACTATAAATATATACTAAGATTTTTTTAACCATTTTTCCTTTAATTTTGAACATGAATTATATCAACTTGATTTATTTCACCAATAAAGAAAAAATCATGCGAAGAAGGGTTAAAAGTAAGCAAATCATTCTCAAAAGTCGTGAATTTCCCTCATTCTATAAAATATTTTAATGCGCTTATTTATTTTAAATGTTTCGATATTTTATTAATAAAAACATAATTACAAATTTTCAGTTCATGAAAGTGATATAATTAAAATTATAATTAAATGTAATGCATTTTTTATTCAAGTAGAAAAGATTCATTTCAGAGCTAATTTTTTTATAAAATAGTTGTGAAAACTTTAAAGTCTAACGTATTGTCCCTCATTTAAATATATTGGATCTGTAAACTTCATGGTATGAGAATCAAATATCTTCGACCAATTTATATATATATATATATATATATAAAATAAAAAAAAAAAAAAATTAAAAAATATAAAGATCGCGAAAATTGTTCGGAAACTCGCCGCTAAATTCATTTAAAACTTCTTCCACTTTAAATCTTTAAAGCTCCGTTTCTTCCTCGAATTGTGATAGTGAGAGAAAGATTCTGGCAACCCTAAAGGGAAAAAACAAAATGGTTTTTGGCGGTGTCAATTGGCGTCGGATTATTAATGGCTGGCGAACAAATTACGAGCAAAATAAAAGCCGTAATAAACATATTATTCGGCTTAAATGGTGAAAAAGAGGGAAAGAAAGAGAAACGCGTAAGGAGAAGGGGAAGTGATGGGTAGGCCTCACGCGGACCGATTATCATTTCCGGCAGGCCCACCCTTTGCGTGATTGCAGTACAATGAATATCACGAAACGCTGCTTCTGTAGACAGGAAATTATTCATTCGGATTCAGACCCGACAACCCCCTTTTCCGAATCTCTAGGTGGAGAGGGGAGGAAGATCCCTTCATTTCCGAAGAAGGCTTCTGAAAGACCTTGCAAAATGACGATTCGGGGGAACGTCATATTTGACACATTTCTTTTCATAAGGACACATCATATTGGGGAATCAGCAAAAAAGTGAAAGTGAGTGGTCACTGACCTGAAATTCTTTAAAAATCGACAAGCAGCATCTTTGCTTTAGAAAGCTGAGTACTTATGCACCGAGGTAAATATTGTAAGTGAAGCTATTTCATCATTCATTACAAAAAGCAAGTTAACTAATAATGTACTTTACGTTGGCGAAACTCAGCAAAGTTTCTTTGGTGTGTCAGGAAAGCTATTAATCTATCATTTTATTACAGAAAATTATTGATTTTAAAATAGTAGAATAATCTGTTGTTAAACGTGAAAATTAGAGTAATAAAAATAAAATACTTAAGTTGAGAATTGCATTTCTTAGTCAGAAACACTATTTCCTGATTAAAGTTGACTAACAATCATAAAAAACGAATAAAACCGAAAGAAGGAAAAAGCAAAAGCATGTGTTATTTCTTTCTTGGTATACAAATTTTGTCTATTATTGAGTACTTTATGAACCGTAAAATTAAAATCTATTCTCAAATTTCAAAATATTTTAAAATTTTGATTTAAATTTCAATTCAAATCCAAATTTATTCATAAAACAACAGATGAAAAAGCCAAGTTTATATTGGTTTATTATTAAAAAAAGTAAGAACTATTTATTGAACAAAATTTAGACTGTAAACAGTGTTCAGGCAATTTTATTGCTGACAGCAGGGAATAACCGAAAATACAGACTATGTGTTATGCCTGGTTGCTCTATATAACCATATAATAACTATATTGTGGGATCCTGAACATACTTACATTTTACTTCTTCGCGCTCATAATGTCTTGGTGACAGGATCACTCTCTTAGAAGAGGAAGATTCCAGACACTATTGCATAACTTGAAATGAATGTTGCTTAACTGATTTTGCATGATCATCTTTTGGAATGGGTGCTTGAGGGTCTTCTGGGTTTTCTCTCTTGCGATACATCGATGCCGGCCACTACTTATGAAAGTTCCTTCAAGAAGACAAAATGCAATGGATACAGGAAGAAATTTGTTTTAAGGCGTTCTTATGCCTTAGAACGGGCTTCAGCTGAATAGGTTGTCATTTACGAGATAACAAATAAGAAAGGAACTTTTTACTAAATTTTGAATGAAGAGTTTCTGAATCACTGCAACTGAAATTTCGAGAATGACGAACACATTCAAAATTTTTATCAGAGTTCTCCAGTTGACTTGGTTAAAGTTCAGATGCAAATTTTGAGTGCAAAAATTGACACCGAAACATGTATTTTCGATGTCAATTTTTTAACTCTTAGTGCTATATGTTTCACTATGATTATGCCGTTGCTCAATTTACATACTACGTGTTGCACACAAGGTGAAGCGCATATATATTGTCTCTCACACATATTCCTTGAGTACGCATTGCCGGTACACTGGGTACACTAAACATCCAGCTCTACCTTTCTGAGGTGTTAGAGCCCGTACTTCTCCCATATTTTTAGTGCTTGCCATGAGTCATATTCCAATAGGGCAAAGGCAAACACACGTGTCACATGTAATGTTCAAGATTTCTCATTTACCAATCAGATTTAATTGTATACGAATATCCGAAAATATGGATTATATACAATATTGACCATGGTTGTGTATGTTGGAACTGTAAATTTATACCAGTATGACTTTTTGGCAATGCAGATATTTGAAAAGTATAATTTTATGCAAGTTATAAATATTTAATCATATCATAATTCGATAGCTTTGTGATTAATCTTAAAAGACGTGACTTGACTATTTGTAACACAGAACATTCTGCTTATAGTGACATGCAGTCATAGTGTAATATTTTTCAACTGTGTCTTAATGATGTAAATTCTAAGATAAACATTCTTACTAGGCATTCAAGATTAGAGTAAGAATTCAATAAAATTCAATAGTAGAATAATAAAAAAAATTGCTTGCCAATTCATTAAATATGACATTTGCCCAGAGTTGAATCATAAACGTTACACGAATGCTTTTTAAACAAAGATAAATTTTGTAAATTTGGATTTCAAATAAATGATGTAACTACAAATTTTTCAAATAATAGGTTTCAGCATTACTCAACGTGAAAGAGATATTTTTTGAGATAAAATGTTTCATTAACCTAAAAAAATTCAGCAACTGTCAAATATTTCAGTCATAAATTTAAAATTATTTACAGTGGAATTCCTAAAATAAATCAGAAATCAAGTATTTTTATTACTTAACAATAAGAACAACAAATATAAACTCTGTCACGAAATGGTTGATTGAAGGATAATGTGATTTTTGTTTTATATATATATACAACTGCTAAATTTCTTGTACTTTTTGTTTTTATAGAAACAACATTACAACAGCTAAGGACGAAGAAAAGCAATAAGAAATTGATTTCTAGAATTAAAACACCATTTTTTTTATAAATGTGGATGATATTTTGAAGGAAATGTAATTCCAAGTTTTATCAATATCCTTTTAGGGTAACCACTATAAGATGGAAAGCAATCGTAAAGTATAACAGTAGGTAATTTATCCAGTATTCATATTACTAAAAGAAAGATATATTTTATCTCAGATTTGCTTTCAATATTGTTGGTGATTTATTTCTCACTTCATGATTATTTATAGTAGTTCAGAATTCGGTTTAAACTATTGAACCCGATCTCATGGGCAACAAAAAACGTCCGAAGATCCTCAAACTAAAACAAGCCACAGACTCGTAGACATAAAAATAAGATGTATGTTGTAACTATCATATAAATAAGATGATAAGTAGTAAGAAGATAAAGTAAGATGTAGTACCTATCATGTGTGTTGTTGATCAATTGAACAAGATTTTTACTTGAAGAGAAAAGTATGGAATGACCAGAAATTTAGTGCAGCAGTTTTTATAAAATATAAATATTAAAATATCATTTTATTTGAGGTTCTGACTGTGCTTGATCTGCTTTGTTACGTAGTATAAATGACACCATATAAAACTCTTAATACATGGTGAGGATTTAATTTTATTCCTGTATGATCATCGATCGAGTGTGTGCTTTTCATATCGATAGCAGGGTTATAAGATATTTGCTTCATTGAGTATCGAACCGTATTTTTGATGTTAAACTAATGGAACTTAAGTTGGATATTTTTGTTAAATGGTAGCGTTCTGCCCTCAATTAAATTGATTAAAAGAACATAGTATTTTGGAATATTTATATGGCTCTCTGCAACTGAGCAATAAAATTTTATCACCGGAATTATATGAATTTTTAAGAATTCTTTTGGAGACATATTTTAGACGGGATAAAAATTACTATTTTAATCGAAATCTCGTGGCTAGTAATAAATTCATAATCCTCGGCAGGGAGACTTCCAGATTCAACCCCAGTCACTTTTGCTCAACTGATGGGGGATGATGCGTCTATGCTTCCTTCATGAGCATTGATTGAAATGGATGCTTTGGAGATTTGTGGGTTTCTTCCCTTACAATACTGGAATATGATCCATTTTTGAGGAGTTCCTCCCCAAAAGGCTACTATCGATAGGTGTTCAAATGCCTTTAAAATAACCTTCGGTAGATAGGCTATTTATTCAGTGATATTATAGTGTTCCTTCCCACTGAAGATGTTACATATATCTGAGCAACAAAAAGGATTCAGTAACAGTTTGAAATTTTGTTGGAAAGTTAATTTAAAGGATGAGAGATAGCGTAATCAGAATAAGAAAGAAGCAAGAAAGGATTATATTTTTTTAACTTTTTTGTTATACAATTGAACATATGTGTTATGGTTTTGATTTCCATTTGCATCTACCCGGGATCTCTTGCGACAAGTTGAGACATTGCCAACGAAAATATCTCTCGGAAGAGATTGTGGGGATCAAAAGAGACTAAAGAAAGCTTATCAACTCTTAAGAAATACATCATTGCACTTCATCTACCTTATTAATTTTGTATGCGTTTTTATAGCTCATTTTATGTAGTTTCAATATATTCAGTGTGCTTATATTAATGATTACAATCTATCCTGCACGCTTAAAGACATTGATTGAATTCTACAGAAACGGAGTAACATTCAATACTACTTAAAACTCAGCCGATCTCAAAGGATTAAAATTGACACCTAAATATTATAGGATTCAATCCAATCTAATCAGAATTGTAACTTCCTCCCCCCAATTAAATTCTAAAATGATTTATTTAAGGTCATAAATGAGCTAGGAAAATTTGAAAATAACTCGAATTTAGAAACTAATCTTGGTCTGAATTATACCTTTCCCAACCTCTATGTTCCGTTCTTAGAGTTATCATCCCAATAGATAGCGCTCTGGTTTTTGGTATACAGTTGGTGCGGGGGAATCCCATCTCGGGCATTTTTAATGATTCAAAATCCATTTTCAATTGTAGGTCCAACTTGTCTGTGGGTAAAAAATAAGATAAAAATTGAATTATGTGTGTTAAATTTTTAAAAATATTTTTTAATATCACATTTACAAAATAAAATTCGATTACATTTGTATCGATTACAGAGCCTGTTTTTGTCCCTAAAGTTGTGCTTGAAGTATATATTATGTTAGATATTGATGTTTATGATTTAAAGTAATTAAAAAGATTGATGCTCTCTTTTTGAAAATAAGGCATTTAAAGTATATTTTACCATTACTGTTTTTTATTTAGTTACAAAGGGAAAAAAATAAAGTACAACAATGTGTTTATATAGACAGTAATATGGGTTATATCTATATAATGTTATTTTCTGTTGCAATTTATTTTCGAAATTTCCTACTTAGAAAATATAAAAATGAATTTTTTTAATGTTATATTCCAAATACATTTTAAGAGCATCCTTCTGGTCAGTGTCTTAAATAATATTCAAATTCTTGTGAAAGGTGTAATCACACATTTACTTTTATTTCAATTAGCTGTAAGCTCAAAAGTTAAAATCAATCAATATTTTTCGATTAAAATCAATGTTAAATTAAACATGGTAATTTTTAATTCAATAATTATGAATTTTACACACATTTTTTTTTTGCATGCTGATATAATTTTTATGTTTGCTCTTGTAGTACTTGTCATATTTTGAGTATATTATATTATGTATAATACACACATTTATATGCTTTACACAAATATAATCGTATACCAGATACATAAAATACAATTGTGTTCATATAAATACAAAAATGATATAATCGTGTTCTTATGCAATACGAATATATCATGTTATATAATTATACGTATTATGCAAATATTTCATAACATATTTTAAATAAAAAATTACCATTTCTACTTCAAGAATTATTTTTCATATTTGTATACCTTAGCAGAAACATATAACTTTCGATAATAAATAATTAATAAATTTAAAATTGAATCAATTAAAAAATTTAGCAATTAAAAATTACATATTTATTTAAGTACAGTTCATTTACTACTCTTAAAAGTGTTTTTATTATTTAAATCTAGACAAATGAAAATTAGAAATATGTATGTACTTATATATACATATATATATTATATATTTTTATACTTATCAATTTATCGTTATTTTATTTTGTGAGTAATATATATTAAAATGTATTAAATTTCTTAACTACATTTTTTAAAAAAACTTTTTAAATGACAAAGTATTTCAATTTCAAATGCATTTTCAATTTCAAAAAATTGAATTGGAATTTAATGCCTTAATATATCTTAACACTTAGAAACGCATTGATTTTAAATTGCTATATGTTACGATTTTGAAAATCATATACAAGAATCTTTATTTCTTGTTTACTTTTAGAACCATATTATTTACAATTTTACTTTCCAGCGAAAACTATATTAAATCTTTATAATAGAAATTTCATTGACATAAAAAGTTACATATTAAAATTTGTACTTTAGAAAATTTGATATCATTTGAAGAAGATTCTTCTTATTTTTCTATTTATTCTAGAAATTTCGCTTTACTGCAGGATTTTATTTTTGTTACAGTATAAAGTTACAGTTAAGTATACGACGATAATGTTTCAACAATAATTATCCTAATGATTATGTTTATTAAAAACCCACTCTCTTTTAACTAATTCCTCCTATTAATAGATTAAATATCAAAAAGTAATAAATATAATATTTGGTTAATAAGACATTTTAAAACTTAATTTCAAACTTTTTTTTAAATATACATGTATTAAATTAGAAAGTTAATTTAACAAAAAGTTTACAAAAAGAGCATTGATCACAGCATTTATAAAATTTTTCTTTTTTTATTAGCATTGATTTCCTGCATTGTAAAATAATTCAGAATTGTTTTTCATTATATCAAATTTAACATACCGCATAATTCTTTAAGAGAGTTTCGTTAGAGTTTCAAATAAATATTCATCATTTAACAATCTTGATAAGTGCTTCCCAACCCAGGAAATTACCCATAAAAAATTCTGTTTAAATGCTGTTATTAAACGGTACAAAAGGTCTTTTCCTTTCCTGAGAAAGATAACAATTTTAGATGTTTCAGTATTTTCTATTCCAAATTTATCCCATTAAATGGATAGTGGTACACATGTTAGTGTAGGATTTCTGAATTATTTTGTATTCCACATTAGTCTGGGGTTCATTTTATTTGGAAGGATATCCGAAACATCACGTGATCATACGTGACCAAACTCATTCATTGGGAAGTAATATTTAATGTTTCAACAATGGCAAATTTAAAGAATGAATTGGATTGTGGAATCTCAAACATCTCATTAGCATATGCAATGATATTTCTCAGAAGAATTTGTGTAGATATTGTGTTGAGTATTTTCCCCTGTGAATGGTAATTTTTAACAGCGCAGTCACAGTGACATTGAAGAAAATTTCAATGGAATTGATTGAAATTCACGTGAAACTTATCATTAGGCTAACTTTAACCCAGATATATATGTTATTTGGCATGTCAAATAATACTGTGACAGTTAATTTGAGTGATAGTAATAAACACAGTAAATTCTTATCATGGAAGCAGTTTTTGGAAATGTGAAACTAATTACCTCTAAATAATTAATTCAAACTTATCAAGGGAGTTTTTATACTTTTTATAAGGGCAAATAGAGAGAATTAATTGTAAGTAACTATAAAGTTTGAAATCTTTCAAAACTTTTCCGCATAAATTAATGTTTTCAAAAATATTAAGTGTGTGATTTTACTTTAAAAAATATCTAAGAACTATATAATATAACTTATATATTTCACTTCTTTACTGTATAAAGACGTATATAGTGTGAAAAAACATAAAAATCAAAGTTGTTTTCGTTTTGTACAATATTCCTCATTTAATTAATTTATCCATAATTATACTAATTAATTATATGTAATTATAATATAATATTAATATAATTATAATAACATATATTAATTATTATACTAATTAGTTATAATGTTATTAATTTAAAATTATATTAATTGATTCTTGTTCAATATTTGCGGATATATAAACTATAAGAATCAAGGTTTTCGGAGTGAATTGAAGTTTTAAAAAACAGTGACTTAAAAATATTTTAAATAGAATATATATAAATAAAAAGAAAGAAATGTATAAAAAATTATCAATCAAATCTTTTACTGCAAATTATAACCATTTACTGCTAAATCATTTTAAATAATGTTTCTTCTGCATTTAAAATGCATAAAATATGTTACATTTGAAATGCATTATTGATGTAATTTTTTAATTGAAAAGTAAAAATGCTTCGGCAGTATTAATATCAGGAATTTTGTAATATTTGTTTGTATTTAACCAATTCTTTTGATTTCATCGCTATTTAAAATTATTTCGTAATTCCCGCAATATGTGATTTTTACTTTGTATTACACTTTTACATGCTTTTTTACAATTGTAGCTACGTATGCAATTTTAATTACATATACAAGTATGTATACATATTTTAAATTGAGTATGTATGCTTAGAATTTTACAAGTGTAGATTTATTTCAATGGCTTAAGTATTTTTTCTTCTTGAAATCCCCATACTATAAATTATGCAATTTGCATAACAGAATAATACATTTTTGTATATATAGTGTACATTTTGTAAAGCTAACCTAACTATTTGAATAAACCTAATGAATGCTTACATAACTTTTATAAAGTTTGGGGAGTATTAAATATTAGAGCTATTTCTTCAGAATAAGCATTTTCAATTACGACGAAACTTAAGACTAATAAAAATATAAAATAATAAGTATTTCTAATGGCGGGGACCCTTGAGCAAGTAAGTACATTAGCCGCAACGAGGCCGGAAACTGCTACTCATTTTATAGGTACCCGGTTGGCACCAGTGAACCAAGTCACGGAGGTACGAGTAGCATCGCCCACGCAGAGAGAAAGTACATTCATATCCGAGCCGGGATTCGAACCCAGGTCCTCCCCATTCGTAGTCAGTTACGCTAAACACTAGACAAGTTGGGCGGCTAAAAGAATAGATATATATTTATATAAAATCAAAATAAATTAGTTTAGTGATTAGCTATATTGCTAAAAAAGTGTTTTCACATTTAAACTTTGAATGGGAATTAACAATGTTATGATTTATATAATACATTTTAACTTCGAGAAATTTTCTGAAATATAAGTTTAGATTAGTGAGTTTGATTTTCATTGGATTAGTAAGTTCTTTTTAATAAATAAAAGAAATAATTCTAATTCTACAAATAAATAAATTGGAAATCATTCAATCTTCTCTATTGAAAATAATAAAATTATTAATAATAATGGATTAACGTTTCACAATTACAAACAATTAAGGAAATCATAAAAAAATAATGAAAAATGTCATTTAATTATTTTTAATTTTGTTACTTATTAGAAAACTAGTTATATTTCACAATAATTTAATTTTTCTCAAAATATGAAATTTTCAAATCGAAACTTATAAGGTTTTTATTTAGAATTCGAAATTTATACATTTTTTTATTAAACAAATACAATATTTTATTAATTGCAATGTGTAGGAAATATATTGATTAAATTATGTTACTGATGATTAATTTGATTAAATTAATTAATTATGATTAAACTTTAATTCATATATTCTTTTGACATAATAATTTCCCTTTCGATTTAATATGATAGAAAACACAACATCTTTTTACTCACTGTGAAATATGTAAAAATAAAAAAACTCCAGCCACATTTTTATATGAATAAGTATACCTTTTAAAATGAATAATATCAGAACACATTATTGTATTATTAACAAATAATTTCTGAAATTTTAAAATACTTTAAGAAAAGCATATTTAAAATAAATACTACTAGCATCATGCACGTACAGTATTTATATCGAATAGAATGATTAAAGAACATTAATTTGTAAAAAAAGAATTTGAAAAATTGAATTACAGATTTAAAAATTTTGTTATTGATGATGTATAATCAGGCTGAAATATTCTTAATTCTTGGTTTATTTCTTAGATTATTATTAATTAATATTAATGTAATTAATTAATTTGCATAATATTTGTATTAAAATTTATTTAATTATTGACAAGTAACTATAATAATTTATTTAAGGAACGTTTTGGTGAACTAATTATCCCAAAACTTATTAATTTAATATTAATTTCTAAGATTACATAAATAAACTTATAGGAAAAAATATGTATAATAATTTATAGTCTCCCCTTTCTTAATAATTAAATTTTTATTATTTGTAAGGCTGTATAAATACATTTATTCAGTAAAATCACAAAAATATTCTGAAATTAATAACTGATTTACAAAAAAGAAAATTCTTACAAATACAAATCTTATGCAAAAGGAAAAATATTTCAACATAATTGAACATTAAATACATTTTCTCAAATGAGAAAAGAATAAATAAAAAAAATATTTTGCCAGAAGTGATAATAATTAAAGTGTATAAAGTTAGCCAAATAATTTCGGTTATTTACTTTTGTAACATATGACGAATTGATGTAATTAACATGCATTAATTAAATTTAGTATTTAAAAATGTTGACACAAATAAACTAGATAAAAATTGATTGTCACAATTAAATTAGATATTCTGTTCCACGTTCTAAAAAGTGCATTGTTTTTCTGACTTTAAAATAACCTGATTTAACAGCAAATTGTTTCTTATCGTTGTATAAGTAAGGAATAATGAAAAATGAATATTCCTTCCTTTAATTCTTATAAGGAATAATGAAAAATAAATATTCCTTATTTATAGAATGATAAGAAACAATTTGCTGTAATTAAAGAAACTCTTATTAAAACTCCAGAAATATCTCAAAAATCTATCTATATAAGATTTTCAGTAAAATTATAAACTAAATAGGGGGACAATTAGAACTTGTCAAAGGGGAAACCAACACAAAGAATTAAATTTTATATTTTTAAAAATATTCTAAAATATCTAGATTCACATTATTATATACTGGATATAATACTTATCTATGTTCGGTGAAATTTACCAGTAAATTTTATTTAATTTATACATTTATTAATTTTATGAATTTCTCAGTGCATCTAATAATTCTAATTATTTTAAACACATTTTTATTGAAATGGATATTCATTATTTAAATCAAAAATATTGAAAATTCTCTTTAACTAAAAAAGTAAACATCATTTTTCATTTTTTGATGAAAGTGAAATTTGTATTTTTTACCAACTGAAACTATAGTTAATCGAACGACTATCAATCAAGATTACATGATGACTTTTATCAGAAAAATGTGAAATCTTGTGGTACAGATTTTAGTTTTGTTACAGTATAGTGGCTTTATAAAGATATGCAAAGTTCAGATACTACAAACATAGTTAGTAGTTAACACAGTTATCAGAGATTATGGAGTTAATTGGCTTAGTACGTTGTTGCTTCGTTCTCGTTAGCGGAAGGTAGTGTGTTCGAATCTCGGCTTATCCGAAGATTCTTCGTGTTCACTAATGGCGACTGGGACACGTTAAATGTCATGGTCGCAATGTCCTCCCTGTTCCCATTCCAAATTAATAACTTTGAGATAGTTAGGAGTCAGGGTTTGAGTCTTCTCTGGCATCCTATCTCTAAATTGGAAGACCCAGATGGTGCTGCCATCTATGAATAAAGTCGTAATTCCATCCTCGTAGGGGGTTGCTCTGTTCAAAATCGGAAACCGCTCTTTCTGACTTCATTCGCCCAGTCCCTGACGGGTAGGGTTGGCTACGCCAAATGTCATAAGTAACAACAACACACAGAATTATTTAGACTCATTTTCGTGACAGTTAAATGTTTTATTTTAATACATTTAATGAATCCTAAAAATTTACTAATTATATTTAAACAAAACACACATCAAATGGTTTCTATATAATTTTGTTATCTGAAATCACACAGATGTGCTTCACAATTGATCTAATGGAACATATAGAGCATAAAAGTTGCTAAAAGAACATGTGTGCTTATGGCATTGTTACATTTTACCAGATGCTTTTAACCTTCCTAAAGCTAAAAATTTCATTTTTAGTCTTTTGGTATTTTGAGGGCACGTGTTCTAATTGATGGCACATTTTAAAGTCTAATTTCTCCGAAGAACTTTTTGAGCATATCACACCATGTTTGTGCAAAACTCCGTTTCGGATAATGACTGTAAGCGTTCACCAATGTCGTGCTTATAGAGCTGGAATGACTTTGCTTTAAGGCTTGACTTGCGAATTATTACTTTGCATTCCTTGAAAAAGAATAAACTAAAAATCAAAAGTCTCGAAACTTTTATATTGAAGCCTTTATGTCAAATTTCTGGCATCCAAATTCTATAATTCGGAGTATTTACTTCATTGTCTAAATAAAAATATGATCTAAATCAAAGAAGGGATACTGGAAGTAATTGTTGAACAAGAGAAAGTATGTATAAATAAGGATAATCAGCAAGACACTTGAACGAGACTTTCTTTTCCCCATGCACAACATTAATACTCGTATAAGAATTTAAATTTTCTCCTACCTGACTTTTCTATTGTGCCTGCAGACCCTAATTTTATTTTTTACCGAAATGAAAATATCCAGTTTATCAAAATGCTTTTGTTGATTTCCATAATTTATTGAAATTTTCCAGACTTTATCAGATTTTTAAATTTTTGTCATTCGTCTCTTTTGGAGTAACTGTTTTTGGTAAAGTAATATTATTAGTAAAATGATATCCTCTAATTAGAACTAGTTGTGAACGACAAGTTAACATAAAAAGAAACAGATTAGAGTAAATGTTGGTATGAATTTGGATCATTTTTATCTAGTCAGAAAAAAGGTTCGATTCAAATAGCAGAAGAAGAAAGTTACGTTTTTGCATTTTGAATATACGTTTCTCGGGGTGGGTGCCTGGGAGAACTCCGGTTTTCTTCCCTGCTGTCTATGCATAATTATTTCCGGAAGCAATTTACTTTGTGGTAACAATGTATTGTTTATTACTTGGTGGTTACTAAAATACATTACAATGGCCTTCGGTAGTTAGGTTGTCAACTAAATGGTCCCAAATGTTTCTATGAGAAACTACTGCACAAGATGTTAAGAAACATCATACATTTGCTTCAATGTTTTCTTTACATGCTACTTGTAGTTAATTCTTTTCATTGAGAAAAATTCTTGCCCATATAATTAGTTATCTAAAATTACCTAATTTCATAATGATTTGTTTCAAAATTTTAAAACACTATTTTTCTTTAACTTTCGGCATCTTGCATTTTGATAAATTCCTTCTTTAAACGATTTTATTTTTTTGATAATTAATCACTTATGAGACATAAAATAATGTAAGAGAGAAATCAGAAGTATCAACTGGATTTTTATTAATTACCAAAGTTCTTCAAAAGTTATAGTATGGATGGAAAAGGCTTTCTCCAAAAAATAAACCATTTAATGCGTAAAAAGCAAATTATAAAGAGAAAGGATTAAGATGTTTTAAAGATCTCTCGTTAAATATTTTGGTATATAAAACACATTCAATCTCTAATGATGTACTCAAATAAATTTTAAGAAAATGTTATTTAATCTCGGGTAAAACACGCATAAATTATAATAAACAATCTTTAAAAAATTTATTTATATTTGAGAAACTCGATAAAGACAATATTTTTATTATATTACAAAGTAATAATTAAAGTTCCTGCATGTAAAATGTAATTATTGGTAATTTTTTATCTTATAAAGAATTACATATATTCTACAGAATCTTTCTATATTCTACAGAACAGCCAACTAAAACCCATACGTGGGTGAACAAAATATTTCCAAGAAAATATGCGCAAAGGAAGAGGGAACGCAAATCATCTTTTCTTGTTAATTACATTTAATTAACTTTTAGTAAATATTTTCATGTATGTAATGCAACACACTGTAAAATATACTTTTAGTTGAAAATGAATGAAGTAAATTTACTCATAATAAGAATATATATAATGATTAGCTTGAGTAATAATTTTTTTTATTTAAAGAACTAAATTTCCTTCTATTGTACATTTTTTAAGAAAGTGCTTAGCTATCATTTGTAGGCGTTGTTTTTAATTTGTAAGACATATCAATAAATTTTAAATTTGAGACAACAACGTTTTTACTTAGATATATTTGAAAAAAAAATATTATCGTTTTTTATTTTTTTACTACGACCACTTGTATTATTCTGAGGAAATAAGTATTTGAATTATATTTTGTGAATATACTCTGGGTACTGTTTATTAAAGCATAGAGGAAATATTCTTATCTCCAACTTCAACTAGCCTGAAGATTTCTTGAAGATTTTTCACATTTCTCTTCTTATATACTAGTTATATTTCAATACTTTCTTTTAACGCCTTTAAATTTCTTGAACTTGTAAAGATATCTCAGACGAGTGGATCCTTTAAATTTGCAGTTTAACTTTTAATTTAATAGAAAACAGCTTTATTTTAATATGTTTTTTTTGTATACATTTATCGAGTTGTAAAAAACAGAAAACTGCTTATAGGTTGATCCTTAAGTCTTGGATGATGCTACGACTGCTAACATCCAGTCAACTTCAATCGTTTCTGATATTTTACCGACATTTTTGATGACGTTGCACTCGCACGAGTTGCACCCTTAGCGTCAAAAGTACTTGAAAGGAATAAACGAAACCAAAATTACAAACTGAATAGATAGATATCTTTGTACCTAGATCCTAGAATCTATGTATTCAAATACATAGATTTTGGATCAATCAGGACCATAAACACCATTAACATTTTTTACCACATGGCTTACAATTTTGCCTTTACCAAAGAAAAACTATAAAATGCGCTCTTTGTTGATTTCATTTTATTATTATCTCTTTAATTTTAACACCCTGTAAAAATTAAAGTAAAAGAAAACAGATGAACCAAATAAAAAAAATAAAAAAAAACAGCAATTTAAATTTTTTAGTGCTGTACGTCACCTATCCAGTGACCATAAATCTGAAACTGTTTGATCGATGCTTTAGGAGACATCGATTACTACAATCATCTTCCGAAAACATAATGGATTACATTTTTCTTAACATATAAGTATTTACCTATCTTTATGTATACAACATGTATACATAAATATTTAGAGTGGAGACAAGTAAATGACCTTGGTGATATCAGGATCCTTCCCAACAAATAATCGTGTGTTGTGAGACGTCAGTTTAGTAACGAAGGGAAGAGGCGCACCTGTTAGGAACTGAAGAGTCACTTGAGAAGAAGATTCCACCGAGATTGCCCATGGTTTGAAGGAGCAGAAAACAACAAGAACAATGACTATTGCTTTTCTTTGTGCTCGAAAGTAAGACGACCCTAATGTGTTCCACGTCTTAAGAGCCCTCTTGTATAAATCAGTTGAACATGCGGTCTCAGGCACTTCTTCCACTGATCAATACAACAAAATGGGCTTCTTTCTCCATTCTCTTTATTTTTCTTCACTTGCACAACTTGAAATTGCTCCAGTACGTTCATTTAAAGTGAATAATTATTTTTGCAGCTTTCTTTATTTGTCAATGAAAGCCATGTCGAAAGAAAATTGATCTATTTTTGAAACGAGCCATAGTTTTATCTCATTAACCAACTTCATTATTTTAAATAAAACACTCATTTCTCTCGATCATGGATACTTTTGAAATATTTATTTTTTATGGCGAAATATTTTTCTGTCTGACAAATGTTTTACTGAATAAGTGCTGAAAATGTCTATTGTGAAACTTAAATCAGAATTTGATTCTTTAAGATAATTAACGAAGTTTTAGTTAAAACTTTAAAATTATTTTCTAGGAGTCTAATAAATGTAAATTATATTGAAAATGTAAAATTCTAAATTATGTATTATATATATACAAAGAAGACTTTTAATTCTTGTCTCTTTTTATAGATACATAAAAAGGATAAAATTGAATAAATTTGGCATTTTGAAAAAAAAAAAAAAAAAAAACAAATGATTAGCAAAACTATTATTAATTTTATTTCAAACAAACTACTTGGTAATCATTCTTTGTTCATTCAATAAAATAGCAATTTAGAAATAAATATGCTATTTTTGATGTGATTAAATTTGATTGTTTATTGAGATTCAAAACCGCAAAAATGTTTTTGAAAAAAGTACAAATGATTTGGAAAATTATTATAAATTTTACTTCAAACAAACTACTTTGTCGTCATTTTTTGTTCATTCAATCATTTAGCAATTTAGAAATAAATATGGTATTTTATAGAAGTGTTTTTAATTTTGATTGTTTTTGGCATTACAAATTGCGCAAAAAATTGCAAAAGAAACATGATTTGGATTGTAAAGAGTCATAAAAATATGTTATTGTATGTCATTTTAACAAAGTGACATAAAAATGTATAAATTCTCAATAACAGCTATAAAAATAGATATACAAAACAAATATATGTATTTTATAAGTAATAACAGTAAAAACATAAAATAATAATTATGTTTTTATTAAACAGTTTCTTTGCTACCATTGTTAAGTAAACTATTATTATTCTAAAAATATAAAAAGGAGATTAAAAGAAAATCAAGCTGAAAATTTTTATAAAATGAAAAGAAAACTTTTGATATTAAGCTACTTATGGAAATATTTTCATGAAGGTTTATAAGAAATGTTATTAATTATATTAAAGATTGTTAAAATATGGATTATAATATTAAATAAGAATTATAAAGAAAGGGGGTAAATAATTCTAAAAATTGAGAAAAAATAAGTTTCAGTTTTTAATTTCATTCTGTTTTAAATTTTTACTAATATGTTCGTGTATTTTTACTGGACTCACTTTTGAAGAAATTCTTAACTACAAGATAATAAAAATTTATAAAGAAATTCAAAATTGCTGTCGAATAGGAATTTTTTAAATAGAACCATTTTATCGTGTAGTTAATTTATTATAAATATATAAAACTCCCGATAAAAAATTACATTGAGATGATTGTAATAAAAAATATACAAAGCTTCTATTTCACTAGTTTTTGAAGAATTGTAATAGTATGAGACTTTCAATCAATTCTGCGCCTGATAAGAGAAACAGAGTTTTAATCTAGAATAAAATATTTTTTGGTAAACCATTTTTTTCAGAATCTTTTTCCATTTTGGCAACTTCTGTATATCTCTTTTCTTCACATTAAACAAAATTAGAAAATATAAAAATTCAATAAAAGTTATAAAAATAATTAACATTTATAAACACATTCAGAATGAGAAATAGTTTTAATTCATATAAGCTAAAAATCATGTCTTCTAATAAATGTTATCATTCTGATCAAAGGAGAATTACAATGTTTAACAAAACAATTACTAACTATAGACAGAAGTTGGTGGATATTTTTAGAAAGCGTTTTTGTTTAAATATACATAATAAGAAAAAGTACATTAATAAACATTTAAAAATTGAATCAAAAGTAAACTTATAGTGTCAAAATGAATGTGAATTTAATGAAGCTATAAGGATTAAGAGATACAAGTAAAGAACTATTATAAAAAATTCGAAAATATATTTTTACTTTAAATATACTTAGAAATTAGTTATCTTACCTGCATTAATTTAACTTTAAGCAAAATAAAAAAATTGCTGAGTATTGCTTAAAAATAAACATAGTGACAATATTTTTTTTTTTT
>JAPDSC010090442.1:0-28275 GCA_026290005.1 Latrodectus geometricus | reverse complement strand
TGAGAAATTGTTAAGTTTTTTTGGCACATTTTGTAAAATTTTAGCCAAATGGCTAACACTTTACTGAAAATTGTATTACATCAATCTTAATTTAATTTCCTTATAATAAATTCATTTTTCATTATAAACACTTCATTGAATTTCAATTTATTTTTTTTTTCTAATGGCGGGCACTTGGGTGATTAATCCATCGCCACAACAAGGCCGTATACCACTACCCATTTATCGTTACCCAGTGGGCACCTGTGAGCCAAGTCATGGAGGCGAGTAGCACTACATACGTCACACGGCAACAAACCCGTTTATAGGGGAAGGGGGAGGCACAATCATCCATTATCTGAGGAAAGGACAAGAAACACAGAGAAAAAGAAAGTACATCCTAACCCGAGCCGGGATTTGAATCCGTGTCCTCTCTGCCCGTAGCCATGTACGCTAACCACTGGACAGGTTGTGCTGCTCAATTTAATAATCAGTATGTCAATTATTTCCTACCTATTTATTAATTGACCTATAAATTATAGGGATTAAATCTGCTTTTAACATATAGATACTTATATGATTAACTAGATGTTCTATTTTTAATTTGCAAATAATGTATTAATCTCCTTATGTATACTGTAAATAATTACTGAAACGTTCGATCCTCATTATTTTATATTTATTTCGAATATTTGATAGTTAACGACAAATGATGTGTTGCTAACCACCACATATTTTCTCCTTGTGGAATAAAAGGATATATGTTTTAGTTATTGAATCATAATATTTACAGTACAATTTATTCATTTATATTCGTGACATTAGTTATTGAAAAAGGATTGAAATCTAAGTTATAAAAGTTAACTGTTAAATTATTAAATAATGGGGATTCTTATAACAAATGCTTAAAACTCTGAAATCAAACAGAATAATTTGATGAACTAAATAAAATAGTTAATATTTGTAATTTCAGTTTTTAGGATGTAGAGATCAAATGCAATATTTACATAATAAATTAAGTGAAAATAAGAAAATATAAGAGAAGAATCAAATAATGCTTTGTAATCATTTGTAAGAATGTCAATATGAATAGGAATTTCATTAAATAATTTTTAACACCTTATTTATCAAATAAAACTTTAAATCAAAAATTTAGAGGATAAAAAGAGGAAACTTGGCATGAGCAAAAATTACTTCTTACGTAAATATTTATTGTATTTTAATAAAAAATACGATCCTATGATTTATAATATGTTTTTATGTTACACAAACACGTTAAACATTGTTAAACTTCTTAATACTAATTTTAGAAATACAAAAATCATAATATTATAAAAAATACACTCATAATAAGAAATAATAATAATAATAATAAAAACTTTTTTAAACTTTGACGAAATTGGAAAAAAAATTTAAAATTTAAAAAGCATTATTCATTCAAACAAAATAAAAAAAAAGTCAAAATATTTAAGGGTAAAACTTGTCCTTGAACTATCCAACCCCCATTTGTCCTTGAAAGATTTATCTTGCATAGTTCCAGCAAGTGAGTAAATAATATAAAACACATGCTTCTTGATGTGACATCTACAACAACGAAAATATAATGAATGACTTTCCTTGATATACTTTTTATGGAAATTGAATGATGCAGAGGAATTGTAATTGGTGTTGTGGAACTATTGTAAGCAGTTATTTATTTTAGCATTGTTCAGATTAGCTGACCATAATTAAATAAAATTCTCTCTTAAAACTGCCCATATCAATCAAATGTTTAAATGTAATTTAAATGCAAATTTCGGAGCTGAAAAAATTTTAATTTCACGTTTTTTTTTTTTTTTTTAAGTTTCTTAGAGATTTGAATCAACAATAAATATGAGTGACATACAAAATTGATTATTTATGTTATAAAATACTCACTACGCTTTTCTGACACTGATAAAAAATTTTATTATGTAAACTTTTTTACATAAATTTAATCACCTTCTGAATGCCGGAAACAACATTTGTCTTCAACAATGTGTTAGGAAAATTAATTTGCTTATTTGCATTTTCTGCACATTACGTGACCTCTTATATTATCTATTTTACACATTCAAAATTTATATTATATTTACATTTAGAAACATAATTTGTTTTAAATAATATTTTTTGTGTAAATAATTGTTCAAGCACTAAAATCTTTTAATTAACTAATAATGAACACACATTTATAAGCATTCAATATAAAAGTGTCATATTGCAAAGAAAATTAAAATAGAATTCTAAAATGTTATACTGATTCTTCTAATATAGTAGTTTTAGGGGAACCTATCAATATTCAACATAAAAATATTGTATATGCAAATATAAATAATAAAACTCTGAGTTGGAGCATAAATCAATGAGAAAAAGTATACAAAAACTTACAGATATGTATTAAAATAATACACGATCAAAAATAATTGATTATGAATTCACCCACTCTAGAAATTTAAAATGGCAATATATAAGCAAATTTAAAATAGAGAAAAATTAAATAAAGTCAAAACTCATTTCAATCTAACTCTTTGAAAAATTTAAAAATATATTTGATATAAATCTTAAAATTAAATTTTATGATTTATATCAAAACAGTATTAACAATATTGTTTACAGTAATATAATAAAATTCAAATTTTTAGAAAACGCTGTGAAATATTAAAAAAAAATGTCGTTTCTACACAAAAGTGAATATTTTTATTCTAAGATATAAAAAAATATTCTAAATGGTTCATGTGTTAGTACAGAAATTAAAAAGGATCACTAGAACCTTTTCTCTGACAACCTTTAACTAGCTGAAAAATAAGATTAAAACAAAAAGACTCTCAATGAACACAATGCTGTCATCAATCTCCATTCTCTCTAAATTTGGAAAGCAATAATGTATCTTCATTTTATGTCATATTTCATATTTATCATTTGTTTCGGTTTCCATTGATAGTTACTCATCTATGTCATGATGAATTAACCTGATATAAAGAATAAATGACATTTCAAAATGAAGATAATTATTCAATTTGTAAATTTAAATTAAAGTATTTTCTTATATGGGAGCATTTGTTTCATGCCATTGAATAGAGCCCTCCCTGAAAGAAACAGAAATAAAATTGAGCGGAACAGAATTAAAAGTCGTTTATTTTTTATAAATATATGGAACAAAAACATTAAAAATTGTTCATATTAATTACAAAATCTCAATAAACTTTATTTAAAAATAAAAATAATTTTCGGAAATGAATTGAGATTAATAATAATTTTAACAGCAAGGAAATTGTACTCCCTACGGCAAAATGTAGTATGTAACACGTAAGTTAAGTTAAGTTTTTTACTATTACAATAGCTAAGTAAACTTTATATTATTTTAAAAAGCATAAAATAGTCCCGTATTTTATCATAATTACGCTTTGCATTTTTTCTTAAAGTTATATGCATTCAGTAATGATATTAGAAAATAAACATGAAGATTAATTAGCATCATTGTTAATAAAAATTAATTGATAAATATGAAATGATAAAAAATACAGAAAAAGTTTCTTTTAGATATGAATTATTTGAAAAAGCAATTACAATGCGTTAAATAAAGAACAAAAACTTACTCTAAAAAACCAAAACATTAATAAGTTGCAGTTAAAATTGCTATAAACACCTGATTCATTTTGTTTCAGATTTGGAAAAATAAAGTTTTTGCACGAGTGAAGAGAGGTACTTAGATGCACCGCCAATTAAAAACATAGTGACTTTGCAACATAACTGTAACAGTTCAACCATAAAATTGAGATACCATCCTGGTATGTCTTATTGCCTGAATGAAATAATATAATTTTATTTCACTTGTTATGTATATATTTACTTGCTACTTATTAAAATATTATCATTAACAATAATGTCTATTTCACTGAGTGCACTCTATGTCACAGTATGATCTGTATCAAGTGACTAATAAGTTAGTTTATGTGAATTATGGTGATATGAATCTATACTCTAAAACTAGAAACTAGAACTCAATTAGGTCAGAACCACTACTGGCGGCAAAACACAATTCAGAGATGCTTTGATTATTACTTAAAAATAGTGGAAATAGGAAAGAACTTAAAATTGTTAATTATAGTTATATTTAACTTATTGGTTTTTGAATAAAGTAATTTATTACCATAAAAAGTGATAATAAAAGAGAGGAATTTAAATTTTGAAGATAATAAATACTTTTAGAAAGTATATGCCAATATAATTCTAGATGGAATGAAAACTGATAGCTTTTATTAAACTGAAGACGAAAAATCGATAGAAATCGCAAATACCACATTGTAATGTATTTGCTCTTTAGATTCGTTCGTCAAATAGTCCTAAATATATTGAATTATGACATGGATTACAAGACACGGAATTGCAGACGCTATTAA
This sequence comes from Latrodectus geometricus, assembly GCA_026290005.1. Lineage (NCBI taxonomy): Eukaryota > Metazoa > Arthropoda > Arachnida > Araneae > Theridiidae > Latrodectus > Latrodectus geometricus. Next base: position 23,878 of record JAPDSC010090442.1, on the reverse strand, counting down.
GAAATAATTTATAAGGGACTTATTTGCCGGAATAGAATAAAGTAACTAATACCATCAAACTCACTAAAATGAAAGAAAACTTTTTCAGAAACATTATTTTTCCAAAAGAAAGTAAAATACAGATCTAGGAAGCGCTGCCATCGATTCATAATAATATTTGCGGTTAGTCGTAAGCAAACATCAAGAAGTGATCTTTTTAGGTAACGAATTTAGTTGTAAGGATCTATTTCACTTTTATGAAAAATAAAACATGTAAAAAATGGAATAGTATATGCCCATATGCCCACAACGTATTATTTGAATCAAGAATATGAAAGTATTCAACACATAACCATTATTTTACTAATAATGATTAATGTTGAACACTTTTATATTACATGTGAGTGGAATATTGTTGAAATTAAAAAAAAAATGTTTCACTCAAAAAGAGAACAAGGTATTTATTATGCAACTCAATATTTACTTCTGATTTTGTGATTAAGTCCTTCTTGCAGTTAATCATTTGCAAATAACAGTTGCTTGACACTGAGATTTTTCCTGAAATATTCATTGAATGTGGTAAATGAAATAATAACAATTAATTTCATGTTGCAGATAAATATATTAAAATTTATAGAACTATCAGATTTAAAACTAAAACGTCAAATAGAGAACTTTAGTCCCCATATATATATATAACGAATCAGAAATTCATGAAGATAAACAAGAATGCTAATGAGATTTCCTAGAATGAAAGAGAGGAAGAAAATAAAAACATAAAATCCTAATACTTTTGCAGAATGAAAAGTATTACAAAAGATGCACCATCTGACAGATTAGAATACCAAACTTATAAACCATAAATTCTAAATGAAATTGCAACAAGTGTATAAAGAACGATGCAGAAGTGTCAAAGTATTGACAAAAACAAAAAATAAAATAGAGTTTACAAAACAAGGTATAGAAGTTTAAATTAAAAAGGATACACTGTTATTAATAAATTTAACCCGCATCAAATAGGTATAAAAATGATGAAGTGCCAACAAAAGCTAAAAAATGTAAATAGTCGTAAAAAATTGTACCTATAAAAATTCTGCATAAATTAATAAGAAATATTGGCAATTTAATTTAGAATTAAAGTACTTCCTGCAAAGGATACAAATAGCCACGTAAGATTAAAATATGTTGAATGTAGATACGAACAATAAAGCTCTCATTTTTTCGATAGTCAGTTAACACTGCATTACTTTAGCAGAAATTCATTTTTAAATATCTATAAAATTTTACAAAATCATAAGTTTAAAGTATGTGAAATGCAGAATAATTATTACTAAATTAAGTAAAATAATTTTAAATTAAAATTAGAGATATAACCCTTGAATTTTCATTTAAGAAATATAAATTTGAACTGTAATATTTATAAAGGAATATAGTTCTATTTATGCATCGCTAATGTTATCATAACATTCAGAAAATAAGAAACATTTAATGTGATAGTGAAAATACTAAGCACAAAAGTTAGCATTAGGTAAGTAGGAAAGTTATAAAAATTTCGAACTTAAAATTACAACGGAATTGATGCAATTATCTAAGTCAATAAATTGGATGACATTGCACAAATATATTTAATTGACTTCGTATTCACTTATATAAATTGAATATTGTAAGTTAGAAATTAAATGGGGCTTACAAAAGTTTAGGAATAATATTTTCGAAGCATTTTTACAGATGACATACGTGTAGTTATTCTTTTGAAGCATAAAGAAAATTTTAATTGTACTAAAATATTGATTTTAAGAAGAGTGAGGGAATATTTTCAAGGTAATGGCATAAGTGCAATTGTAGGTTGTTGATTAATGTTTGCTTATACAGATATATTGTTTTAAATATTAAATAAATTACTTGAAACCTTGATTAGTTTTAATCTAATATATTTTAAGTGATGGATATAATTTATATTAATATGTGCATGCTAAGGTAATAAAGAAATTCAAGCTATGTTATTGGATACACAACATTTATTCAGTAATTTCTGAAATTTATTTTATTTAATTTACGTGAATATTTTAAGTAAATTTCATCCATTCCTTATTATCAATAGAACAGATAAAAATATTCGGATATTAATTAATAATTATGGCTTATATACGATAAATTACAGCTCAAATTGTCATGATGATCAAAGGTACACAGCAAATTCAGTGTTATGTCGATTTGCAATGTATCATCAAGAACTTACTTCGAGGCTATAATTCTGTTAAAAAATATTTAGTGACTATAAATTTCTTGAGAATAACTAATCAGTACGTATATAAGCCAAATATTATTGAACATCTTAAGTAAGTTAGCCATATGATGTTTGCATCTCTGTACAGGTGGCATTGAGTTTATAATTCACTTAATCAAGGCAATATACAATGGTCACCAAAAATGAAAGAAAAATCACAAAAATAACGATAGCTTTCCCAAAAATAAGCCAATATCAATTAAGTTAGAATATGTTGGTGAGTAAAAGAAGCTCAATAATAAGAAATTATGCAAAATAGTGGTGCTGATGTTGGAATACCTCATTTTTGGAGGAGCATAAAAAATTCTCAAAGCAAGGCAGCAATCGTCACTGCGTGTCTAAGATTAGGAATCTGGTATACCGAAATTGTAACAATGGCCTAAAGGCATAATTTGACCAAACAATTTCGATGGTGAGTTGTTTGGAGACTAGAGGCAAGAAAAAGTCAGGCAGAAAAGAGTTGAATGTGAGCCCATCTCTGATTCATGGACTTTGGCAAGAATTACTGACTAAGAATTCGGAATTGAGGAGGTTCAGCTAAGGCCACACACTGTTATGAGTGCCAATGACCAATATTTGTCATTATGCGCTCGAAGGAATAGAATGAGGACTGGCTTAACTCAGATACTTCCTGGCTGCAAGTTACTGGAAGGTTGTGTTTAGATCAACCGTGCATCGATGGCTTTATGAACATAGTTTTTATACGGGGAGACCAGTTATTAGTGCCCGGCTCACGCCACACCATAAATAAAAATGAATGCCATGGGCACGTTAACATGTCCACTGGACACATGATAAATAGAGGGCTTTTCTCTTTACGGATGAGTTCAGGTTTAGCTTCGAAAGCGATAGTATGAGAACCTTTTTATTTTTTACTGTTTTGTTTTCAACACAACAAATTTTTTTGCTAGAATCATTAACTATATCGCGTTGATCAGAGGTGATCTACGGGTTGCCTCTGGTAGACAAAATATGGTCGTGGCTCTTGGTGGGCATCCTAGAGAATGTAGGATATCTATTTGATAAATTCCGATTATTTTGTAGAAAAATGTTATTTTAATTCAAAACAATAAATATTTTCAAATAATATTATATTAAGTATTTCATTCTTAAGAGTTTGAAAAACATTATAATGAGTTAAAACATAAATTCAATAATATTTCAATTTGAAAATTTATACAATATGGTTCATTTTTTCTATTTTTCAATAGATATTTTAAGACAGTTGTACAAGATAATAGCAAAAATTATGTATCTGACGTAAAAAAGTGTCAAAAATTCAATATTATTGAAATTAGTAAAATTATAATAATGTCTAGCTATTATTTCAATAAATGCTTTTTTTATCCAAAGACAACAGAACTGTAAATAAAATATTAACTATTCCTTATGGCTAATTTTAATATCTTGTTAACTAAAAAGCTTGCAAAAACAATTTAATTTATTAGATTTATTTAATTTAGTTAATAAAATTACATGTAAAAACAAATTAAACTTATCGTATAGAATTCACTTATATTTACTAGCAAGTTTAGCTACTTAGATACATTATGTATAGCATTTAGAATTAGAGATTTTTTACATTTGCACTTATCAAATGTCCATTCTGTCTTGCAAGCACATCATTAGTATCATTGATTTTCAGAAAGCTGTTTTTGTAGGATATAATTTTGAAAGTGCAATAATTTATTCTAGAATGTCTTCAAGAAATATAAATTTTTCTTCCCAATGTGGGAACGGATTTCGGTATATCACAAGAGAAGGGATCTTTGTTTTGTTCCTAAAATACAAATGTCTCAGTTTTGAACTTGTAATATCATCACCAAAAATTTCGTGAATTGCTTTTTTGCTCTATCCTCATCTTGTACTTATAGTGTCCTGTGCCATTAATATTACCAAAAGAGCACTTTGGATTTAAAATTTCCTACGTTCCTTTTTGCATGCGATTGATAATTTTACTTGGCAATTTTTCTATACTTTTTTAATTATTCTTTCATAGTTAAATAATCTTTCATATATGTCTAGGTAAATAAATAACTTCATCATCGTCATTTTAAATTAAAAATTATATGTTCAGAATTTCCTTTTTGGAGTTACACTGTATAGCTAATCAGAATTTATAACATTCCTGACAATTTATCACATTCAGTTTAGTGGGAATTATGTAAAATCAGCGATTATTAACATTATCACCATTCAATCAGTTTTACAGTAACATACATGTTGTGGTGGAACTTGGTATATATATATGAGTAACACCGAGCTAACCCAAGTTCTTAGAAATAGTGGAGATTTAATGAGAACATATGAGAATGACACAATTTAAATAATAATAATAATAATGTAATTTTATTGTACTACTAACATTTAAATATTTACAATTTATATTTCTAGATTAATTGTCCTAACAACATATTAAAGCATATTTATAAAACATTGTGTGACCAGGGTCCTGAAGCAGAGATTAAAATGACTCACCCTCTTTGTAGTGAATTTCCCTTGGTAGTTCAGTTTCATTGCTTCCCTTTTGTTAGGCTCTTCTTTTGGTCAGGCCTGTGCTTCACTGCTCCGTACCTTTCTTTCTATCATCGGCGGACTTTTGTAGTTCCCAATGTCTCATCTAAGACTTTTCATTTCTCCCATATCTCATCGTAAGATTAGGCATCTCTTCCTAATATCTCGTCGGAGGCTTTCAATTCATATCTATCTGTGAATCTGGGAATATAACTCTGAATTCTATCTTGGAAGCCAAGAGGATTTGCCCTTTTCATTCAATTCATATCTCTCTGAATTCTGAATATCTGGATACTCTTCCGAGGATCAACTCCTTAACTTTTATATTGCCTTCATCTCTCCTCCCATTTTCTTCTATTCGTTATTTTCTTATCATAAAAGAATGCATAACTTCCAGTCTTCCAGGGAATGGTCAGAAATCTCCCCTCCCCAAACCCTTGATTGGCCACACACAAACAAAAAGGAGAATATTTTTATTTCATATGGACCACCCATACATCCCAAGGGGAAAAGGACCCTGGGATGGAAAACTGCAATAAACTTTAAGTGCAGTTTTCGGGTGCCAATTTGAAATATATAGTTTTATTTCTTTATTGCACTTGTCTCTTTATATTACAATTTTTTGTTTCCTTTCTTTTATATTTTAAAAACTACTGCCGAGAAGAATTGTTACAGAATTCATTTACAGTAAAACATCTGTTTCCTCTGCGGCTCCTTTTATGTCGTTTGCACTACGACAATACATACATGCGCGCACACACACACATATATATAGTACTAAAATTTTAATTATGATGATCATTATTATTATAGTAGTAGATTATCTAATTATCTAGTTGTAATAACTGAAATAAGCTATAATGTTATCAAATTTTTAGTCACAAAATATTAAATAATTGACACATAAAAATACATATAAATTATTAAGTATGGAGAGAAGATTAGAAACAGGAATCATAGTATCTACGTCTGAATATACCATTAAGAAGAATGAAATTACTGTTAAAATATTTTATTTTAAATTTTCATTAGTTTAAATTACGATTATAATATTTTGTTTGTGAATTAAACCATTATGGCTTAACTTTTTCTTTGTTATCATAGTAGAATATTATGCAGTTTATATAATGCAGTTTGACAGTGACATCAGAAAGGCTATCCATCTTGACCATACCTCTCTGGATTTTTCCCAAGTACCACTCCTACCCATCTAGCCTCTTATGAGTACTATTACCAATACAAACCTTTTGGAACCATGTTCTAAAAAAGAACCAACTCAAGTTCTATTACAGAAAGGTGAAAATACAGTTCGTTCACTGGCAAAAGATAACAGCGCAATTGTTTACACGGATGGTTCCTCTGACATAGATTGTAATAGAGGAGGTGCTGGCATCTACATCCTCTACCCCTCAGAAAATGTCAAGCTTAAAATACCCACTGGCTAAATTTCCTCAAACTTCACTAGTGAACTAGGTGCTATTAAAGAGGCTCTTACCCATTGTCTCTAGTTTTCTCCCTTTGATGACTCGATTGAACAAATTGTGATTTTCTCAGACTCTAAATCAGCTTTAGAAGGCATACAAAACGGTGAGTCAGCACTGACGGGAAATATTAATACCCTTCTTCACTCACTAAATATTCCATGCATTCTCCAGTGGATTCCTGCACATGTGGGTATTGAGGGAAACGAATGTGCAGATGCCCTTGCAAAAGAAGCACGAGATAAAGAGCTACCTCGAATAGTCACCTGTACAGATGCAAATGCCATTGCCAGGCGAAGAATCTATGATCAGCATTTTGACAAGGCAACAATCCCTGATCTAGACTGCCCAAGAAACCTCTCCTCTACAATAGCTCGGCTGCGTACTGGACATTTCAAGGGCATAAAGATATCACAAACTGGTATTAAATCCTATCCCAACTGCGAGCATTGTCCTCAATCCGAACTAACTCCAGATCATGTCTTAATCTGCCAAGCCATTATCCGCTCCCTCTTCGAACTAGGAGCTCCTCCAATTGAGATCCTCCATAGCCATCGGGCTCCAGAACTAGCAGATCTCATCAACAAGACTTTTGGTGGACTGTAGACTTTTTTTTTTCACTTCACACTTACTCATACACACGACAACAACAACAACAACAAGTAGAATATTAACAGGAATTTTCTCATTTTTAATTAAATTTTATTCCTGAAATTTATTGGTGAATTAAAAGTAAAATATATCTATAACATCTTAAATTGGAACCATTGACTAAATAGTTTTGTAATCTACCTCAATTCAATATAAATTCAATAGAATGGAAATATCTTTACCTTTCAGAATAAAACAAGAAAAAATGGTCAATGTTTTTAAAGTGAGATTATTGCTTCCCAATGAGAATTTTTGTAGATATGCAATTTTTATTTAAAAATAGATTATAGAAAGATTTCTTAGTCTCTTTGTAAAATCTATTATTTTTTATTTAATAATAAATTAAAGAAATATAATTGATAAAACAAACAAAAGTAATGTACTTTTAGATTATCCATTAATATTATTTTTTAGTTATATTTGCATAAAAATAAATTGTAATAATTTCTAAAAAAATGTGATTATTAGTATTTTTTTTTAACTGGCAGGTTTCTTTTTCATTTTAGAAGTTCTCTTAAATAATTACCGTTGAACGAATTAAGAAAATTTAAATGGTTAATACTTGATTTAAATTTAAATTGATTTAACTTTAAATTATTGATGGAAATATGAAATTTTTATGCACTTTGTTTTCTTTTTTATTTGATTGCCCCATTAGATATGCTGCTTTATTGAATATTTATATCAATAATTTATTATTTCAAAATATTATTTTCTAACATTTACTTATCATATTATGATTCGTAGAAATGTATAATTTAATTTGTCATAAAAAGTTTGCACGCTCATTACTGATAGTCTTTCACTATTTACAAAAGATGTTAAGCTGTTAAGCTATGAATGTTAATTAAATTCCATATTTACTATTGTTCCTGTACAATTGTATACATAATATTGTATTAAAATCAAAAGTTTATGATATTATATGATTGTGTTGATAGAATGTGTGATTTTGTATGAGTCTAATAAAAATTTATAATATCAATTAATAAACGAGAAATAAATATATACTTATAATTTTCAACTTTGAATAGTTTTGTTATCTCATGGAAATAATCTGTTTGTTCAAATAAATATAATATTTTTGTCTATGTTGTTTTCTAACTGATACTGAAGGCATTTATGATTATGTTTTTTTACATATTTTATAATAATAACTAGTTATGCGTTGCAAAATATAATAATTATTATGAAGCACCTCTTTCCTTTAAAGTATTTTTAAATTTGTAAAGGAGTTTTTTTACTGAAAAAACAAAGTTTTGTAAGTTACGTAATTAAAGTACTTCTGTGCAGAAAGCTGATCATATTATATCAATACATAATGTATTACTATTGATTAATAGATAAAATATTTTTGAATTGCTATTTAGGTTTTTATCCTCATAGTTTATAAAATCAATAATTGATGGGAGTGGATAGTGATTAAAACTTAAATCAAAAATATAAATGTTTAATTTTGAAGCAATGATTAATGCCTGCAAGTACTATTTAAATATTGAAAACAAATATTAAAAATGAAACTGAGAAAAAAATATAAGTTCTGGATTCAGATGTCTGGAGATATCTTAGAGGCATTAATTTATTTCTTTGAGATTTGATGGAAAATTATTTCTTAGATATCTGAAGTTGTGTTGGTTTTTTAATTATTTTTTGTTTCAGATGATTCAAAATTAAACTCTTGGTTTCTCATAAATTGTAGTTTCTCATCAACCCCATTTTCATTTATTTTTTATAATTCGCTTCTGAATGAAAGATTAAAAATGATTTGTTTTACATTTATGTTCTGTTCACTTCAAAACAAATTTATTTTTTGGAACTCCCAGTCTTTAATTAAACATAGTTTCCTTTTTATTTTTGTGATTTAAAATATTATATATGATTAAATTAAAAAATAATTTATTTTCATGCAATAGAAAAGAAAATTGTTCATCATATGATATTATAAATTATTTATAGAATGTATCGACATTTAATTAAAACAAAATTTGTATTGTAAAGTTTATCAGATGAAAAAAACAGTCTATAAATTTTAGATACTCTCTATATGATTAAAAAACTAAAAAAAAATTCATTTTTTTATAAAATAAATCTGCATTTCAGTTAAGGTTGACAACAAAATGAAGCTGAATAAATACACTCATAATATAATGTTGTAAATACTGGTAAAAGAATTTGGAGAAAAAAGATTAACTAGATAATTTAAGATAGAACTCAGCACAAATTTATAAATTATATCTTTGATATTCCCATCATAATTTTTAAAAATATACTAATATGAATCTCTTCAATGAATGAAATTTTACAATTATAAGAATTATTTTATTTCCATTGTTATAAAAGTCTTTCCATCCATTGTAAAAACATACATCACTTTTCATCAATTATTGGAATCTAAAGCGCAATGTAAAGCAAATTTATTAATGTACAAAAATAAATAAAATCAGAAAATCTGAAAGAGAAAATGGATATATAAATAAAATATTCTTAAAAGGGAAAATTGTATTTGATACACTTTAAATGCTTAAATATAAATATAAAACAGAGAAAAGAAACTTTGAGTAACATGAATAAACCTAAAAATAGAAAATTTACATAATTATGATATGTGAAATGGAAAGGAATATGTGACAAAATATTTTATAATAATTTTTTAATTGAACCTGTCTCTCTGAATAGGATTTTTGCTTAATATGATAGTTGGATTATGTAATTAATTAAATTACTTAGATAAATAACTTTATTCGTATATTTAATGCTTATAAAAGTTTTATAACTCAAATTGAAAGTGTAAAATATTTTCAGTATCTTAAGTTGGAATAATTACAACTTACAAAGATTTGAATTTTCTTAGCAAGATGAAATACTTCACAGTATACATGCTAAAGTTGTTCTTGTGAACACCCGGATTGATTCATGGAAAATCATTTTAATAGGAAAGGTGAAGAATTATTTGAAAATTTGAGCAATAGTGGAAAATACTCAGACTTGTGCCATTTTAGTATCACATTCGAAATTACATGAATCACGCAAATACTTATTATTTCAGTTAAGCATGGAAATATAATTTAATAAGTTAGTTTATATCACAAAAATATTAATTATGAAACAACATCACATTCGTATTTTTGAGAGTGATAAAAATGTAAAGTATTGAAATATTTATGTTGAAATGGTTTGTAAAAAGTTGAAAAATGAAAACTGATTTAAAAAATTTCAAGAAAAATTCGAGGGTTAGCAAAACATTTTAAAATCCAGCTGGGTTATAAATAAAAAATCATAATTTCTCAAAATTACTTTAGGTTTAAAATCGCCGATGAAGTAAAAAATAGCCTCCTTAAAGCGCACAAACCTTAGGCATAATTTATTGTTGCAAATTACCAATACGAATATGAAGGTTTATCAGAATTTACCAATAAATATATTTCTAGATCAGCACTTTTTACTTTACAAAGGATTTTTAGCAACAAGTAAACTTATGAGGATTATTTTTAACTCGATTTCTAAATAAAATACTAAAATAATTATTTATCCTTTTTGACACATGAGATATATTTCAGAACATTTAAATATGTAATCTCGTAAGAAAACGCGTCATTTTTGTAAGGACATAAAAGTGAAGCATTAATCAGCCATTACATTTCTTGGCCTTGATATTTAGAATAAAACCTTATATAGTTTCCAGTAATAACATCGTTCTTTTAAGTAAGGTAAATCAATCATGAATATTTTTAATTCAGCCATCCTTGGTTAAGAATATTTAATACAATTTGGAATTGCTATAACAGTGATTAAACTCAATTAAGTTCAATCACTGGTATAGCAATGTACTGAAAATTAATGAGTGATTCAATATTTTCTCAGAAGTCAGTGCAAATTTTATTTGAAGTTGGCATAAACTACCTAATCAACAGAGCTTTCCATTTGTTTCGTAAAAAATATTTGGATGCGATGACTTTGATAATTACAAGGGAAGTTTCACGGAACGTTCGAATTAAATATTCATCAAGCACTTAAAATTAAATCAAAAATTTCTTGATCCTAATTGCTGCCAAAATTTATTTGCTCTCAGTGTATTTTTAACAAGAAATACTCGCAGTTTATGATATTTGGAATATAGAAATTAATGAAGAAAATGTATCATAGTTATATCGTCACCAATTTTAATTTTTACAATCTAAATTAAAATAAAAAAAAATGTGTATCTGTATTAAATACTCTTCTTGCAAATTGGTAAGTTTCAATACATTGTAAACTTTATTAAGGTTTCGTGTGATACAAATATTTAAATGTACATAATACTGATACATTTATAATTCTTAAAGGGGGTATAACGTGGTAATGGGATGAATGTGTAATATACTAAGATTTCTTTCCACATTAAAGCAATAAACTAATCTCTTAAAAAATTCAATACTTAAAATCTTTTTTATGAAATACAGATTAAATGTTTTCCACTATATTTTAAATTTTATTAGGTTTGCTAGAAATAGTTTAATAATTTTATTAAGAACTACATGAATACTACTTATGAATAATTTAAAAATATGATTTTAAATAATTTCAAAATGCCATCTGCACACTAGTGTGTATAATACATGACCAACTATAGAATAAATATCTATTTACACCATATAATTTTCAAGTACAAATAATCCTATTTGAAGTTACAATGCATAATGAAACAAGATGATATAAGCCATTTTATTTAGAAATGGATTATATGAAAGTGTTAAAACAAATATTTGAAATAATTTCATACTGAAAAAAAAAACAATATGAAAATTGTCTTTTTTGAATTAAAAATTTTTGGAAGTCATGTCCAGTAGAATATTTCTTTAAAAAAAATTAATATTTAGATACCATCTTTTCAGTGACTTCATGAAATTGTTTTAAGGAGTTTATGAAACTCTTCTTAATTTGCAGGCATTTATTTTTAAAAATTTTATTTTAAATTTTTCAGTGCAATAGAATGATAAGTTAATACATTTGAAGTTTTAAATTGTAAGAACATTGAAATCAAAAACAATTTCAATTTTATTTTTACATTCATTCAAATTTATCCATCAGCAAATGTCAAGAGAATTATCTTCCATATACCCGGGTATAATATTCGAATATTGCTTTTTTTTCAAATTATTACACACATCGTGTTTCTAACAGCTTACCATACAAGAATAATAACTATACTTTTTTCATTTCAGTTTACAACAAATTAATTCGGGTTAATATATATTCTATTTAAAATATAGTGATACACTAAACAACTTTATTTCTAGAAATAAAAATTAATACTAGTTTTTTGAGTAACTAAGTGCATATTGTCATATATTTATTAAAATATATATGATATATTTTAATAAATAAATGAAATAAAAATAGAAGCGTTAAGTTAAAATAAATCAGTAAAAATATGTGATTAACATTTCTAATGAAATATTTTTGAACAATTATATTAATTTAATTTAATAAAATAAATAATCTAATAATATATATTTGACTTTCTAATTGCTGAAAATTTTGAATAAGTACCTAAGATTTAAAATTGATACTGTTACTTAAATTTATAAAATATTATGAGGCAATAGGAATAATATTTTACATTTTCCTATGTACCAATTTTTATAAAATATTATTAATTTTGTTTGCCAAGATGCTCCATACTTTCAATCAATTAATATTTTTGCTAATTATTTCAGTCCAATATAAAGTATATAGTTATAGTTAATGAAATAAATTTATAATGAATGTAGTGCTTGAGTTCACATGTGAAACTACAAACTAATTTCCTTTTAATCTCAAAGATGAAATTATTGCAATTACATGGTTTAAATTAAACTAAAACTATATTACATGTTAATAAGTATCAAATGATATTTGGTTGCTAAGAGACAGGAAAATGTTGCAAAATGTACGCGTATAATTGGATGTTTAATTATTTCCTATTTAATACCTTATCTCAGAAAGTGCACGTGCTTCCGTCGTTTCATTCTCCATTCAAATTCTACTCTTAAGTTTACTTTTTATTTAAACAAATTTATAATGAGATTTTCTGGATATTTATTACAGGATTGATCTTTTAGAAAGGGATGATGAGCGCATCTAGTTTTTGGTCATTATTAGTATTAATTTATTTAAACGTTGAATTATTGATGCTTAAATTCCCACATACTACATTTATTTGGCTGAATTACATTGAAAAGTATTAAAGGATTTATATTCAACTATGCTTTACTTTAAATAATTTATTTTTAAATTTTCAATAAATACATAAGTTTTTTTGAACCATTTTTGTGATTATTTAAAGTTAAAAAAAACGTTGATTGCAATTTATTCAAAACATTTAGTAAGGCAATAATTGCATATCTATTTCTATAATTTGTTATTTAATTGATAGCAAGTTTTATCCTTTAATTTAATTTAATTTAGATACCTTAATTTACTTTAAATTATAAAAGTAGTTTTTTGGTGAACTATCACTGCTCAGACACAAAAGTTTAAATGAATGTAAAGAATGTAAAATTCATTACAAAATAAAGATACATGAATTTGTTTAATCGTCATTTTAAAGTATACGTTTTATTTTAATAATCCATAACTATTAAGCTTGTACATATCATAATTAATTAAATTATGATATGTTTTAAATAAGAAACTTCTAAAGACCATTGAAATTATTAGCAGAAAATTTTATTATAGTATATTTAACTAGAGGGCCTTTTGTACCAAATATTTAAGAGCCTTTACTTCTAATGGAAATTCTCCCCTAACTTTATGAGAAAAATTATTATTTATAAATATTTTACTATTTAAATATACTGTTTTTAAATGTTATTTACTATTTAGTTTCAATTAAACTGTTCCTCGAAATGACGTTTTAATTATAGATTAGCTGATAGCTATTTCGTGCAAAACATAGGATTTGGATTAAACATAAAATAACTCAGTACAAAAAAAAATTGGACTGAAAATGACACATGATTATATCAGAAGTGCAAATAATATCTTAACTCTTAAATAAGCAGAAAAAGAAGTTTTTATAACTTGATGATTGTTATTGAGAGAAATATTTTATACATGCACTTGAAGATACATAACCTATGTTTAAAATTAGGTACAAGTTATTTTAAATTAAGATTATTATAAGCTGTGTATTTAATACATTGAAAATAGTTACGCTCTTTTCTATTAAATGTGCAATATAATTACATCAATTTTAATTGAAGAATCCTTATAAGAATGGTTGGTTCCTATAATGCATCTAAACGTTGCCTTGGGGAGACGTATTAGTAAATACATCTTCCCATGGAGGTGTTTCCCATGGAAGCTATTTTAAACAAAATTATTATTTAATGCAAAATATACAAATTTACAAATACAACTTCATAAAAGTTATCAAAAAACTTATTTGTGGGTCCGATTATCTTTTTAAAAATATAAATGTGTCCTCATATCTTCGTGTGACTTCCAAATCATCACTACAACCATACCTTGAATTGGGGATTCACAGGGATTAACATGATTTCAGTAAATAACGATTATAACATTGAAAAGAGAATCGCATCGGATTTCTGAAGCACTTAATCACAGATACTAGTCATTCATAAATCTTAGAGGTGTTAATATAAAGAAATAAAGGAAAGCTTAAAATGTAACATATCTATTTTTCTTAAATAAACATTGTTTTTTATTTGTAATAACAAATTTATAATTATTATTTGATGATCCTCTTAAAATAGTAAGTCGAAAAGCTACCGATTAGTAAGTAACCAGAAGAATAATTAACCCATGCTGATATTCGATTCCAGAAATTTAATCAAATATACCTTGGAAGGGGAAATAGTGAATAATATTTGAACCCGTTGAAGACCAGTATAAACGAAGTAAAAACTTAATATACGATACATTCAGAATGACTATCATTGTAATCTAAACAATTGTTTTGACATAAGTAAAAAAAAAAGGTGTTGCAAATTTTCTCAAGTTAAACTAATAAGTTAACAGTAAAACACTTAACTAGTTTTCACAGATTTTTAATATTTTTACAGACAATATTGATTATTGAATTTGAATAAAAAAATACAGTTATTGCAATATTTTGAATTTTTGTAATGCAATTATTTTTAAATGTATACTGTAATTTTTTAAAACTAAGATATTTTTTTTTAAATTTAAAATTAATTTTCTTCATTATTTTTAAAAAACTCCTGAATATGAAACTTCGTTTTTTTGGTGTAGAATTTGATTGTTTAACAATTTTAATTTCAATGTTCTTGTAAATAATTTGAATAACAAGAAAATAACTGGAAAAGTATTTTTAAATTCTTTTGAATTGAGTTTTTTAATTGAAGTATCAATTTATTTGATTTGTTTGATTTAATACGGATGAATATCTGTATTTAGAATATTCTTTTAAAATATTTGGTAAGCGTTAAATTGAGGTTTATTCTAATATGTGTCAAATTCACGTTATGTTTAGTGAAATCAGAGCCTTCTAAAAAAATTTAATTTATGTTTTTTTTATCTGTATATATGTACTTAAATAAGCATAATAAAAAGTTTTCTTTTGGTAAAATTGATAGGAAATTTATTTTATTAAAGGGATTTATAATTTCCTAGAGATGTTGCAAGTGCTTATACCGGTGAAATATTTAGTTTTAAAAGAGCCTTTTGCATTGGTTTTCCCAATGAAATTTATATTAGTGGTTAGAAAATTAAAAATGAATCTTTTCATAAATATAAATCAGTTTTTTTTAAATGACAAAGGTGTTGCTTACAGATTTTGAAATGCATAAATTTAATGGTTTAATGTATTTAAATATGTTTCAATAATTCCATTGAAAAATTGTTGGCATCAGTAGCCTAATAGTAATTTTTAAAGATAATTTTTATTTAAAATTTACATTTAAATATTTTCATTTAGTCACGTATCTCATTCGTATTTTAACTCTGAAGAAATAATTGAATGTTACAAAACATGTTTACTTCATCAATTATAAAACTTCACTAGATTTATTAAACTACGTGATGAAATTTATAATTCGCTACTTTAAACATTATTTAATTATACAAAATTATCATTACTAAACCCATGATGCTAAGATTTCCAATCATATTTGTTTCTATTATTCGAAAAGAAGTGATATTTTTATAGAAATATTTCAACAGTCCTTTCAAAATAAAAAGATTCTTCAGTATTTCAGATGAAAAACTATCTTGTTCTTGTATCTTAATATCGTAGATTTTATTTTATGAATATTTATTTGACAAATAAAATATTGCAAAATTAAATCAAAGCATTAAGAATAATAACAATTTATTCACAATGCGTATTTTAAATATGCATGTAGTTCAAGAATTTCATATAAAAAATGTATTCCTGGTTGAATTATTGCAGACTATTTTAAGTTGGTTTTTGCATTTAATTTAGTCTAAGGAAAGAAAAGAATGATAATTCTATAATAAGATATTTAATGTTAACGCGTGTGAGAATTTATCAATTTAAACTTAAATCTATTGTATTTTAAAGTTTATGTTTGAAAATATTTGGTGTACTTTATGAAGTATCTATTTTCTATAGTGTTAAAACATTGGTCATTCACATTTTCTTCCTGTTTCAAAGAATACTATTTGTAATTTGCATACTGACAATATTTTAACTATTTGAAGTGAGAAATACGTTCATTACTCCCATTTACACATTTTTTTCTCTTCAATTTGATGTTCAATAGGTGAAATGTAAAATTTAAAGTAAATTAATATTTAAAAATGAAAATAGAAAAAAAACATGAAACATAAATTTTATTATGGAATTAAAACGTTTGTTTTTATGCTTATCCTTAAAATTTCTTTGTATATTGATTAACTTTTTTCCTTTCATTTCATAGATAACAAGTTAAAATTAATTCTTCTTTCAATAGGCAGTAAATGGTTTTCTATAGGTTATAATTAAGTTATAAATTTTTATATGATGTAACTTATCTCTATTTTGACAGTTTAATGAATTTTCCAACTATTTTATAGTGATGTTGAAAAAAGGAATACTAATTATTTTTCAAGCATATCATTATATTTTCAGGAAAAAATAAATTTTCATGAATATACAATAAACATCTCTTTCATGGAATAAAAATTTCTGTTGATTGAATTAATCCTTCGTCCAAAATGTTAATGGGCACCATTGCATATTTCGCAACATTCTTTGTACTTCTGTCAAATGCATATAGAAAAGAATGACAAAAAATCTCCAATTAAATGCTAAAAACTTTTATTCATCTAAATACATAAATAAAGTAGTATGTTTTGAAAAAGAAGCGGAAAACAATTGAGATGAGTATAATAGAAAGTTTAAACAGTAATAAAATAAATAATTTTCATAAGTTTTCTGACCAACAAAGCAAAAATTTAGTTACAATATAAATTCGCATGTCATATTTATGAAATTTATGTACTTCTAATAGCAGGCCATATCAAATGTGAAAAAAAAAATTATAAACTTAGAGTAAAAAAAAGGCTTTATCATGGAAGTGTTTTATTGAGCAGTCTCTCTTAAAATTAATATTTTTAAAAAAGAATATTTTGATAAGGAATTCCTGGGTTATATTATAAGAAAACTAGAATAAAAAGGTAAAAAATTATTATTATTCGTTATACATGTTTTGTTTCTTTAAAGCAACAATAGATACTTTGTTAGTGATTAAAAATAATGTCTTAAGCAATATTATTCTCTGAGTATATTCCATGTAAGCAGTAAAAATGGCAATCAAAACATATTTAATCATTGAATTAAAATATGCAAATTTTAGTGTTTTTCAATACTTTATACTTTGAATCACTGTTATGAATATGGCAATTCTATAATATAAATGTTGAAATATCGCATTTCTTGGTAAAATGTATAATTTTTATGAGACCAATATTACACATGATAATTACTTAACTTCTCATCAAAAATTTTTTTAAATGTATTTAGAAAATTATTATTTGATTTACAGGAAAAAACAAATTGCTTGAAATATTACAATAATTTTGAAAGATGCAAGTATATTTAAAATTATTTCCTTCATTATAAGTATTCTAAGATTATAAATATGTTCAGGAAAAAAAAGTAGACTTTCTAATCAAACAGGTTTTTTTTTTTTTTTTACTTTTCTATAATATGTGGTTTAACATTTAATTTAACTAAATATAAGGTAATCTTAAATAGGATTAAATTATAAAAAATAAAAGTAATGAAGGAGAACTGTGTAAAATTTATTATAATATATTAGTTAGAGTAACTAATACTTATAAACACACGTCATATAAAAATGTAATGTGTGATTAATATTAATCTAAAATCAACGAAGCAAATTATTTTTAGTCAGATCTAATGGAGAAAGATTATATAAAATCAACTTCAATATGTTAAATTTATTAAATCTTAAATAAAAATTGCCACTAATTATACATTTACTATAATTCTTTAATAAATGTATCATTATTGTATTTCACAGTGTTTGAATTTTACTGTGCGAAATCCATTATAAAAAATCTATAAATCATTAATTAATTCAAAACTTCGATACTAAAAATTATAATTTATTTTCTTATATAATATTTATTATCAAATAGGATACTTGATATTAATATTTATACAACTAGTTAATTATATAATGCATGATAATCGTATTTGCATCAGTTATTTCCTTGATAAAACTTATCAATAAGAAAAAAAGCATGATTTGAATGTTTTCAAAATCTTCCTATTTTAATTAAATCTAAAATTTATATTTTCGGCAAAATATATAATGATTCTTTCTTTGTTTTTTTTCTATCAGTTAGTTAATTAGTTTTTTTTTAATAAATTCTACAAATTTCCATTAACATCATACCGAATGTATTATTTTTTATAAAACCATCACTCATAAAGGACTTATAAAATTGTTTAATATCCCATAAGAAATTACTTGAAAGACTGAAAATCCTCCTAATATAAACTATATTATTTTACATTTGTATTTTCTCATTAAGGTCTTAATTAAAACTGAATAAATTAACCAAAACCTTAGATGTTGTTTACTGTACAAATTAGTGAAATTCTATCTAACTGAAAATTACTTTATTGGCATTTGATGCTATTTTTAAATGAAACTGAACTTTGGAACTCATTAACAACACAATATTTTTGGACATGAGATCATACATAAAAATATCATAAAACAATCACTCAGAAAAATTACGTAAAAATTTATTCAAAGTAGAAATAGTCATTTTCATTATAATATTAATTTAACAAAAAATATGTTGTGTTTCAAAATAGTTTAGATGATTAAATGATAAAAATATGCATTTAATTTTGTATAATTTAAATTTATTAAATTTAATAATATAAAAGACAAGTAAATTGTTATTTAACTTAACTGTAACAACATATCTTCAGCAGTTTACTAGGGTCTTAATAATTCTTATTTTATTAGCTAATTTTATAATTTTTGAAAAACAATTTAATAAAGGAAAATGTTTAAAACTTTTATTTATTTCTCAAAACCAGTTAACCAATTTGCTTAGAATTATGTCCAAATGAAATTAATTAAAGAAATATTTTTTCCCAATGCCGACTATTTTAGTTACATTTACGCATCTAAATTTACAGAAGCTGTTATAGTAGCACTCTGTTTAATAGAACTCCACGGGACTTGCCCTCGTAACCTTGAAAAATTTAGAGGCAGAGAACTAGTAATGAGACTGTTAAGCATGGCTTGTTAGTTTCAGAAATATCACTTCTCTAAAAAGGTTTTGCAACTACCACCTTGTATTAAGTGTCTTAGTTTCTGTTAATAAACGAGATTCATTTTCTACTGAGTAGATTTTAAAACCCTCTGATTTTTGGATACGGATATGATGTATTTTCAACCAAACAACAGTGATCACATTATGACAGTATAAATTTAGATTTAAATTTTATTAACTAAATTCATGTCAATGTTTTTTTTATATCTCTTTATTATATTAAAAGAAACATATAGTTCATAGAGAGATAAATAAATTTTTTATATATTGTGTTCAGTAAGTTTTTTAAATGGTACCGTTTTTAAATTTTGTAACAATGATGTAAGAATTTTCTTATCATTTCTTTAGAAAATTCTGAAAAGAATGGTACAAAAAATAAGAAATAAACCAATGCATTATTCTATAAAATAATTCATTTTGGGTTAAGAACACGGCACGAAAGTAGATCTTACTTTATGGATAGTGGAATGAAATTCTTTGAGAATATTTCTGTAAGATATATAATCAATATTTCTTACTTAGAAAATTTAGATAGAAAATTATTTTTTAAAGAAAACCAATTACATTAAAGAAAATTTCTATCTATTGGAAAATTTCTAAAAAATATGAAAATTTATATCAGTTGCTGATGCGTGCAATATTGTTTGAAATATTTTTAAATCCTCCATTTCTTGCAAAAATGCAATGTATCTCTGATTATATCCTGATAGTTATCTTAAAAGCATATGTTGCAAATAGTGTCAAGAAATTGTAAGTTCATTTAGTAATAAATATTCTACGTACCTTTCTACGTAACAAAAAATACAGATAAGAAATTTCATAAAAAATTGAAAATGAAATTTAAAATTATTACATTTTAAAAATGTTTACAGTTATAAACAAATAAATTTTATTTATGAATAATAACATTTACAAATACTGCAAAAATTATAAAAAAAACAGTTAAAAGAATTTTATAAATAATTTGACTATTTTCTATCCTTTTACAATATTTATAGGTTAATTATTTTTTATTCTAAATTAAAAAACGTTTTTTTTATTTTAGATTATTTAAAAATTTAAAACAAGCTCCATAAATTACTAATTTCTCTGCAGTGTCAAAGAGCTTTTTTCACATCTTTTGCAAAGTTTTGTTTTTAATAATTAAACTTTTTAATGTAAAATGAATAATAAAATAAATTTATAAGAACATTGACTCATTTTGTAAAGAAATGATAAAAATATAATAAAAATTATAAGCCTTTTAAAGTTAGTTTTAAAAAATTGAATATTAAGGATATTATGTTTTGTTCTACATACAAATCAAAGGTACAATCTACATTAATTTCAATAAATTTGTTTCAATAAATTGATTTTGTCTATAGTAATATGTTTTAGAATTGTCAAATGTTAGTAAAAATACGATATATTTCACGTAATTCACATCTTAAACTTTATAAGATTTTCTGTTGGACACTGATAAAATTGTATGTGTGAATTCTGAGTTATTCTTGTTTCCAGTTTAGATGACACATATTGACTTATCTTGAGTCCGCGTTATTTATGTATCGTTCTCACGTTTTCGATTGGGGATGGTTTTGCTCCTAACTTCCTGAACCGATTTGTCACATTGAAAGTCCAGTTTGATAGTTATAGCTAGTATATAATATGCAACAAGTAGAAATGGGGAAATGTTCTTTTAAATCTTAGGTTTGACTCAGTAGAGATTGTTCATTTATTTTATGAAATTTATTTTTTAATGGAATTATTTTACTCTATTAAATATTTCACTTTTAAAAATAACTATATACAACAATATTATTATAATATTTATGTTTTAAAGAGTATACATTTTAAAAAATTTTATACTTGAATATTTAAACATTCATTTTAATATTTAAATGCAAATGATAATATATATATTTTATAAAATGTACACATTTTAGGAATGCTTCGAAAATTTAAAAAAAAAAAAAATATATCATACAAGATAGTTTCATGTGGCCTTAAGAATCAGTAATGAGTGTTCTAAAAATTAGTGAAATCAAAACTAATTTAAGGGCAATCTCAGTTTTGATAAGCAATATAAATTAATTTCTGTTCTAATAACTTTAACTTTTGAATGAAAAGCTCCATATTTGAGGAAAATAGCTTTAAAATAATAAATTGACCGCTGTTTTACTATAAACGACGCATGAATTAAGTTACGAATGGTATCGTCATGCAGATAACAGTCCCGATAATGAAATTTTAACATTTATTCATAAATTCAAAATTAATTTTAAGTGAAAAATATTGAGAATATGTTTTAGTTCACCGAAGATGATCATATATTTATGCACTTAAAGATATCATAAGGATAGCTTCAAATTAACTTTCCAAATATCTGGAATTTTTTAAGGAAATTAAGGTATTGATATTTTTATTCATGCTGCTTCTGTGCAAGCAAAACTTAATTTTTTATTATTAAAATTAAAATTTAAAATATAGAAACTGGAAAAACTTGACAGTTTCTTCTTGTATCAATAAGTTTTTAGTCATTTTTAAACCCAAGCATATTATGTATTCTTCGTTTATAATCAATATAGAATTTTTAATACTTTTTTACTTACTAAGATGTTTGACATGATTTTTTTCAAAAAATTTGTTTGACTTTTAAGATTAATTATAAAATAAATGAAAATTAATTATAAAAATACCTATAAATAAGAAATGTTTTAGATCATTTAAATAATAAGTAAATAAAATGTAGTTTATAATTTTGAATAAAGAGATTAATAAATAAGAATTTATTTAATAAAACTTATTTTGTTGTTTAAATAAAAAATTTAAGAAATCAGAAATTCTTGTGATAGAGATCTTTTTATTTATTTCTAAAAATCAGTCCTAGATTTTTATTTTTACAAAGCAATTTAATCTAAGTAGTTTCCACAAGATTTTATTGATACGGAAAATATGTTTTTTATTAAAAGTGTGAAATGGAATATGGAAACACGATTTAACATACATAATACATTCATAGTAAATTTTTTGTTCATGTATTATTGGCTAAATATATACTGTTGTATATTTAAAGATCCTGTCATAAGTTCAATGCCAGGAGCATCATTTTTATCTGCAGTGTATTTAATTTTAAAATGTAATACGTTAAAAATGGTCATAATTCGCTTAGCTAGTTTGGAAAATGCAATACTAGAGCAACAAAATTGAAATTGGCAGCATCAATAAATTGGAAAATTAAAAATTGCTATTTGCAATTGAATATCTTTATCATATTTATGTTCATCACAATAACAAAACAAAATATGCTTAATTATTAGTATTATGCTGAAGTAACTCTTAGCATTTTATTTAATTTTAAAAAATCAAATTGCTTTTCTATTTCAAAGTATAAATTATTTTATAAACCTTGATTGTAAGTTTTAAAAATGATGTTTCTAAATATAATGAGAACATAAAACGAAAGTAAGGAAAAATATAATAATTAAAAATATTATAAAATACACATTAAATCATTCATCAACTTTAAATTAACAGTTAAGTTAATGATCATCTGTAGTAGTTAGTTGCTACTTATCATTATCATGTAATGTATAAGCAGAAAAAATTATTTTGCTTAAAAAATATAATAAGTGCTCAAAATGATAATAATTTAAAATTCTCTTTTTAGATATCAGTTTTGTATTTCACAACATATTTAATTTTTTAGAATAAAATATGTTTACTTTAGATTTATATACGTTTCTAAATGACAATGCAAGAATTTCGTACATTGTCATTTGGAAATGTAATTTTTGAAATAAAAAATTTTGTACCAGATTTAAATAAATAAAATGGTATAAAAAAAGCAGTTTCCTGATTATTTTTTATTTACTTTCTCCAAATTTTGTTGGTAAATAATTCGCATTGAAGTATTTGTAATGAATTTGTATTTAAATAATTTTGGAACTGAATATTTTCCATGAAATCTAGTTAGAAAAGTTAAAATGGAATAGTTGCATATAGGCTTTAAATTCCCTTGGTCCATAAAGTAAATCTTACTTTAAGTTGTTTTATTAACTAAATCAAAAACTAACTTTAATGAAATCAATTTTTGAGATTTATCTCTGTTAGAAATTTTTGTTTAAAGTTAAATGATGTATATAAAATAATTTCAGGTTTATTTTAAGTCACTAAATTTTTTTTATTTGATTTTCTCTAAAGTGATGTCTTATTTTTA
>JAPDSC010090420.1:2656-12800 GCA_026290005.1 Latrodectus geometricus | reverse complement strand
GGTTTGTCACAAATATATAACTAGAAACAAATTGTGTGTGTATTAAATAATTAAAATGAATCCCTAATTCATAAATTATAATGTCCTAATTCCTAACCGGCTTTACTACATTCTTATGTTGAATTTATTTCCGTGTGAGAGTAATTTAGGAAAAAAAATCATTTAATTACAGAATTAGATTTTCGTAGTGACAGGGAGATAAATTTTCATCAAACGAAGGATATAAAACTTCTCTTTAATTCCTGTTTACACATTTAATTACTACAAAGGAGCTTTAAAATTTTAATTATTTTCGTGCATACAGAAAAACTGAAAATTTGAGGATCGCTATTCAGAACAGTTAATTTTGTTATTAAGAGCAACAAAAGCTTTCCCATTATATAGAAATTTACAATAAATATCAATAACAGCCTTATCATAATTCTAAAAAGAATTACTTCACTTTCATTGTCTCCGCCGAGTTCTTTCACGATTAAAGGAGTTTGAATAATCACTCTGCTTTTATTCGAAATCATCGTTTATAATTGCTTGTTGTTTCGCAAAATTTCAGGTTAATGTACGGTTTCGATTTTGAAAACAAGTGTCTAATTTTTTGAGTGCAACTAGCAAACATGTTATTTGTCTCTTATTATTCTTTGTTTCGAAATTGTTGGGTAGTGATTGCCAGAATTAACGCATTAAGTTACTTGAATTGTAAATAAATATATTTTATCTCTGTTTTTTGCTAGTTGGATCTAGTTTTTTTCTTTACTATCGCAGCAATTATCTTCTTAACATTAGCAAAGATAAAATACTTGTATATATTTGTATCTTATAAAAATATGCGTATTTATATACTTTCTTTATCAAGTAGAATTCAACTCAAACGGAGTAAATTTTCTTTCTTTCATTTCTTAAACTCAATGAATTTTTAAGAATCAAAATCAACTCTTAAAAATCGGAGTGAATCTAATTTAATATATAATATACATACATACATACATACATACATATATATATATATATATATATATATATATATATATATATATATATAGCAATGATTATTACTTTTATCTTGCTAATGATAGTGCTAGGTTAAATCATATATCCGATATGTGTTTACTATTTCTACTGATCAAAATTTATAACTTAAATAAGCTCGATATACATACATTAATTTTTTAAAGCATTGATAAGTTGATTGCTCAATAAATACCAAATTATAGCATTTAAAAAATATCAATACCATAAATTGTATTTTTGTAAAGGATAGTATTATATATGGCAATATCAAATAAACAATGATAACAAAAAATCTATCCGAACATTTTAAACTGATATTAGTGTTATTGATAGTTAATGAAATAATTATTCCAATTCTTTATTATGTTAATTATTTTTGATATATGGGTGTAGTAATTACATAAATTATATATTACTCGCATCTTACTAATTTAATTAGAAGCATTTCAATAGGCAAAAATATGTTTAATGAATAAAGGAAACTAAATATTTTAAGTTTTAATAGTTTTAAAAATGAGTTAATATTAGTTTGGAAGTTATTGTGATACATTTCTCTATCTGCGTTACATTGCAATCTAATAACGAAAACATAATTTAGTTAAAATATTTTAAACTTGGCGAAAATTTTTGGAGAAATATTTAATAAGCCTAGACGAGAGAGAGAGAGAGAGTGAGAAAGAGAAAGTAATAATGATAATTTGTCAAAACAATATTTAAGATTATTCAATATTGTAGTTAGCATTAATTTTTTAATATATTAAATAAAGGATTATATTTTATTTATTTCAAAGATGTGAAAAAACTAAAATCGTAAGTAAAATTCCAAATGATTTTGAAAATATTTCAATGTTAAATAAATAACTCTAATAATGATAAAAACAATTCATTTTTGGAGATTACAGAAATATCACAATAAATACGAGTCCCACGTGAATAAGGCATTAATTATTTTTGAGCTATAATAACTAAAAATAATTGGATGCGAAGTTCAATCATATTTAAAAATATTGTGTTTGAATGTTAAAAATAAAAGTCGCGTGCTTTAACTATAATAAAAATTATTTACTGTTAAAATAATGTAAATAAACTATGTAATATATAAATAAAAACTCTTTTTCTATCTAAGTAAATTTCTAGGAAAAAGCAAAACACATAACTTTTAATCTATTGTTTTAAATATTAATAAGGAAAACAATATAGTTTTTATTTACAATATTTAAATATATAGCAATAAATGTGTATCACACTAATATTTTTTGACATTCTTTCGTGTACAATTTACTTATATCAAATTTGAAAATATGTTAGACAAAAATTAAATTAATAAATATTTACATCTCATGTTTTTATATAAATAAATTTGATTCAGATAAAGAAAGAAAATATTTTATGAGAAAATTTTCTTAGGAGAAATTGTACTTCTTTTTAAATTCAAAAATAAAATTTTTCTTCAATTTGAAAGCAGTATCTTTTTAAATATTTAAAATGTTTTTCTCATAACTGCGTAAATATTATTTAATTTTTCCTCAGTAAAAATAATTATATTTTCTTTAAATCATTACTTAAAATGGTTAAAAATAAAATGTTATATAAACAATTTTTTTCCTTAAAACTTCTATTCTGGAAAAACTGAATCGAATTGAATAATGAATTTTCTTTTTCGGGAGAAATATCTTAGGTCTTATATTATACTCATTTTTAATGTATTTAAGAAAAAATATTAATATTTTGTTAAAATTTCTTTCAAAATATCGTTAATGATAACTTTCTGAAATAGTTATTTGTAGTTAAATTCAAAACTTTTTAAATATGAACTTTTTTCTGCATTTATTTTATTTCAATTAATAAATTACATGAAAAAAAATTTTATTCAGACAATTTATATTTATGAGAAAAGTACAGTAATTATTTTCATGCTTTATCTGATAAAAATTGCATCAGTTCAATATTTCTCAAAAATAAAAATTCTTAAATATCGAAAAAACCTAATGCTTTAAAGCCTTGTTGGAAATTACATAACAACGGAAAGTTGTTTGTTATAAGGCTTTTTTTAAAATCTACAGTTCTTTGTCACTTCATTGTTGTATTCATGTGTTTCGCAAGGCAGAGAACCCGAAATATATGCTTCCATCCCATTGGGTTTGCCATAGATTAGTAGAAGCATACCGCTCTTAAGAGAGAAGGTTCTCTGGTTTGTTACAGACCACTATTCAACAACAGAAGATAAAACTGTGGGCTTATGTATGCAAGTCTGTTAGGTTAGGTTGGGTCTTTGGGATTTTCTGAGTTTTCTCCTTTTTAATACTCTTTCCACTATGCATGAAAAATTCTTTCGAAAGGCAACATAAGCGATGAGCATTAAAATATCTTATTATCTTAGTCTGTTTACTACATAAGTATAAAATATCTAACACGAAAGATGTGTCTGAAGTAGTCAGAATCAAACAAACTTTCCTGTTACTTAACAGTAACTGGGATCGAACCGGTAGCTTCTACTCCACAGAATGCAGTCTTACCAATCTAAATGGATGAATTTATCTTTAAAAATCACGGTTGTAATTATTTTCCTTGTGTTTCCTTCCGAATGCTTATATCTACTAACAAAAGCCTATATATAATCTCTATCACAAGCAATATTTACGGTCATTTAGAATTACATTATGGTAATAAAAAACATTACTGTAATAGAATCAAGATTATTCAATGAAGTTGACTCCAGATTTGGTACCTCTTTTTGCGAACTTTCCCATTTACAAAACCATATTTGTGCTTATTAGTTATATAAGTTTAACGTGATCAAATATGTCCCTAAAAAGACATTGGAATCTGGTATTGTACATACTACCTTTCACGTGAGAACAATGATAATTATCATACTTATAACATTATAAAATTAATTAATATAATAATAGTAATCAACTACTTGTATGACATACAAAAGTCATATCATAACATAAATGGTTAGTATTTAGAATACATAAAGACAGCTATATGAGACCAAAAGGAGTTCCAATCCGTTGTTTTATTTATTGTAGGAAGCCATATAGTAGTTTCTTATAATACTTAACACAAATTCTTATTTAGTTTAATTGCATAATTTAACAAAGCACATAATATATTAGGTCTACTAAAAAGTTCTGTCTGTTCTGGGCTACTATCAGTTTCAATAAGTTGCGGAAAGACTTGATTCAGCTCAACAAACCATTTCGGGCCATATTCCAAAATTAGGGTTTATGTGGAAGAATTCGAGATGAATGCCACAAAAGTTAAATGAGAAGGATTTGAATGATCGAATCATCATATGTATATTTCTGCTTGCATGCAACAAAATAGAACCCTTCTTCGACCAGATCATAACTAGGGAAAAAAAATTGATTATCTATGAAAACATCATTAGGAAAAGGGAATATTGTGAACACGAAAATCTTGTCTCTTGCACCTCTAAGCCAAAGTTGAGCCTGCACAAGAGAATGTTGTGTATATGGTGGGAAATTCGAAGACCAATACATTTTGAGCAGTTGAAACCAAACGAACAATTTAATTTACTTTAAAGAGATACTGTCTGCTAAAAACAGCATTCCAACAAAAAAGCCGGTGATGTTCAATAGGAAGGACATCATACTGCTTTACGACAATGCTAGCCACATGTTAGTTTGGTGAATCCTCAAAAAGTCGCAGAGTTAGGCTGGGAAATTCTGTCACAATCACCATACTCCCCAGACCTAGCTCCTTCCGATTATCACTTGATTCTGTCCTTACAAAAATTTTTTCAGGGCAAAAAATTCAAGAACGAAGAAGATATGAGACAAACACTGAGTCAATGTCCAGCCTCTAGAGATAAGACATATTTTAAAAATGGTATATCCGGACCTACAAGTTAAAGTAGATACAGAACTACAAGTATTCATGCCCGAGATAAAATTTAGAATGACTCATTGTTGAATCGAAAACCAATGCGCTAATCATTCATCTATCAAGTCTTCAACGTGCTGAAAGCGTAATGTGTTGTTTGCGCACGTGCAGTGAAAGTGATTCATAAGAAAGAACGTAAAATTTTAATTTATTAGGAATTATTCTATTCAATAAAGTATATATTTTTCCATCATCAATATAGACTGTTCATGTTTAATTTGAAAGAAAAATGTCCAAATAAAAGAAAAGTTATACTAAAAAAAGAGATAAGTTACAAAAACTAATTGTTCATTCATTTTGTCTTGAAATGAAAAATGCTTATATATTCATTTCTTGAAATGCTTTATTCATTAAAAAGAACAACTTAAATCGTTCCAAATAATAGAAATGCTTGATTTTTCTGAAGCGAATAAACTTTTCGCACAGCACCCTTTATTTAAAAAAGATCTTTTCCTGTGGCATTCACATAAAATTCACTTCAAAACACAGAAAACATTAAGTCTCATGCAAATAATCAAAACCCCTGGAAGTGCTGAATTTCCCCTCCTTATTTTCCCTCTCTGTATTTCATTTTCTTGAAAAAGGATAATAGAAATAAATTCATGCAAATGATCATAGAAATAAAAATGCGAGATTGTGAATGGGGAAGAATAAAAGTAATTCCCTACTTAATGTTAAATTCTTGCAAATTAAAGTCATTTTTCCCTTTATTGAAAATAAGCGCCTTCGTCGTTCAGGGAAATACAAAGGGAAGTCCTGAAGTGAGGGAGTATATCAAACAAAAAATGTGAATCATTTTAAATATCTGTTAAGATTTCTCCTTTTTTAATTTCATATAATAAGTGATTTGAGTATAAAAAATTAAAATATAAGAATTTTAATATTATGAGAAACATGATTTAAATAAATAAATACTAAGTGCTATGTATACATGTGTCATAAATAAAATAAGAGATATGCTTTACATATATATATATATATATATAACAGTTTAAAAATATTGTTAGACATTTAAGTATGCACTACAGTATGCATTCACATTCTATTGCAATTTCTATGGAAAGTAGACAGTATTCCTGCAACTCAAGAGAGAATACCGGAAAACTCCCATGCATACACTTTATCGGATAAGTATGTAGAAATGAGAACCGTACCTTCTATTTCATATTGTTCATCAGTGGCAATCTAGATCGGATCTTCCCATTAGCAGGAGCGTAAATCATTGTGAAACCATTAAATAGAAACGAATTTTTGATTCAATAAAAGTGAATTATTTAATATGAATTGTGTTTTTTTCCTGAGTGTTTTGGTCAGTTGACGCCCTGTTATGAATCCCGTGATCTGATCCCAGTTCCTATTACAGAATCAAATTCAAATACTGTTGACAATATTGGACTGCATCATCAGTCTGCAGCCATAGTAAAGAGGTGAAAAAAACCAGCGAATGAAACAGTTGAAAAAGCTGTAAAAATATATCATTTTTTGTTAGAGCCTACATATCAATTTAATAGGATTTAAATCCAAATGTAGTAATGTGAATAATCATTTTATGTTTGTCATGTTATATTTAATTTGTATATACTTTTGTAAAATTCAAAGCCATGGAAACAATACAAGTGATTTTTTTTAAATATAATGCTCTTAGATACTTACTTTTAGTTTCAACTGATAAAGCAAATTTAAATTTCTATTTCTCACAGTACATAGATGACATGCATGGGGAGAAATAAATTAATATGAAATCATTGTTAAACGTTGCATTTGCTTTCGGAAAAACTTTTAATACGAATATGAGTCGGATTCACGCGTCTCAATGAAAGAAACCCAAAAAAACGTCCAAAAAGACAGTGAACGGGCGTGCAAGCAGAAAACAGAAACTTAGCAAACATCATCAATATTTTAACAGCGATGATGAGTGAATCTGGAACTTTCTACTCCCAAAAACGTGGTGTCCTTCCCTTTGACCATGATGATATAATGCGAGGTGTTTGTCTATAAGCGAAATGACTAACTAGTAATTTTGCATTGAACCCCATATCATAACTATGTTAGGTTCCATTGTATACAAACAGAAATCTATGGAATCTAAAAGCAAAAAGTTTCTTTGCTGATGAGTATTTCTTTTGCAGAAGACAAATTTATGGCTAGAGATTGATCTGAAGATTTCATAGTGTAAAAGTACCAGCGAGTCTCCACAAGAGCCACAGATACTAGATCGAATTTTAAATAATGATGTGAAATTTATATGCGATAAGCTGATCTCTTTAGATGTCCTTCGAGATACTTCTGGAGTTCCATGATGTGATACTATGGTCATGCATCCAAGGTTACGTTGCAACAATTTCTCAACTATACAACAATTCAAAAATAAAAAAAGAATATTTAGCTATCAATATAAACTATATGTGTTGTTGCTGTTTTTCGACTTATCCGGCTAGACAACACGCTAAACTAGATCTATGAAACCATGAACTAACAAAAAGAGCAAAACAAGATTACTTTAAAACAAGTCCTTTTAATCAAGTCCTAAACAAGGAAGTTCAGCCTTCTATCCCTTCAGTGAGTCGACGAAATTGAGTACCAAGCATACTGATGAATTAAACACTATTGGTTTCTCGTTAGGATGATCACATAACTTTGACGTACGCTTCACACTTCTTAAATCTATATGTTATTGTACCTGCTACATTGAAGAATGTTCATCGAAAAATAATTAATAATTTTACTAATAAAAAGCAATGGAATGTACGTATGTGTACTTTTGCTTTTACAATGGCACTATTTAATGAATCTAATTAATTTGTTTATAATTTTACTTATATTTGATGATATTAGCAACAACACTAACAATCGTTACTGTGACTTCTTTTTCCGAAAGATGCTGTTTTTTTATAGTTGTAGATATTGCTTTCCTAATGAATTCTTTCTTCTCTTACTGTTAAACATAGTATAAAATTGAGAATAGGGCCTTCAACTGCAAATATCATTGCCGTATTATTAAACCAAGTAAGTTTTGCAGTGCTGCCCACTTTTTCCAGTGCTCAGCGATCCTAACTGTGGTTGGGGAGGTCCTGGGTTCGAATCCTGGTTCGGGTATGGATGTACTTTCACTCTCAATCCTGATTTTGTCCTTTCCTTGTATAAATGGGTTGTGAATGGTTACTTACCCTATAAACGGGTACTTATGGCATGTATGTACTGAGGAAGTCGGACTCCACACCAAATTACGGTTTAGTTGGAAAATTGGAGCAGCACACCTCATACTGCCAGCCTAGCTGGCACAAGACAACAACAGCTTTTGAAGTGAGCATACTTAAAAACATAAGACGAATAAGTGTATATTAAAATAAGGAGGAAGTTGTTGAAATAAGTATGCTTAAAAAATATAGAAAGTGTTTAATTATGTAAATTCAATTGCTGAATTTTCTTACATAATAGATATTATTTTATTATGATTTTAAGGCAGATATTTATTATTTTTATGTAAAATGAAAGTAGCATTATAGAAATTTTATGAGACTATTATTGATTACTATATACATTAACATTTTTTTTAAAATTGAATATTTTTACACAGAATAGTTGAACATAAAAGTATAGAAAATATTCTACAAACTTCTAGAATTAAAAAATGCATTCTCCTAGTAATCTCAAAATATTAAAAATATTTCTTATATTATTTAATTCTTGAGGGTAAAATGTTTATGATCAAAAATAAATTTGTATCAAAATTCATGTTAATTTGTAAAAAAAGTTTGTCATTTGTATGAAAAAAATAAATAAAAACACTTTAGACCTATTGTTATTTTTGAATACTTTTCTGCAAATTTTACATCCTAAAAAAGGAATCGATTGTTAAAAATCTTGAAAAAATACAACCAATGGATACCGCGTACCTTGAAGACACAATAGAAGATTATAACCAAGTTTCATAACTATTATAAATGTTTGAGAATGGAATAGCTCGGTACAGAAAATTTCTGTAGATTTTAAATCTGTACTTTTGAGCTCACAGTTCTCACAGAATACATTTTTTTTTCCTTTTTATAGAATATTTCCGAATGCTCTCCTCTGGTTTGTCTTCAACTCTACATCGGATTTCTTCCGTAGCAAAATACTTTCGAATGAAAAGAGGAATCGTGGTTCGGATGAAGCGATTGTTTGAGATACTATCGAAAGGGCGGATTTCCCCTTTTCCTTGGATGCCGAGATCGAACTCATTTCGGCTAGAAGACACAAAGGAACAATTCAGTTCATGCCGTTCCACCCTTTTCTTGCCACAAAGGCTGGGGTTTTTATTACTCAGTTTTCAGGGGGGGAGCATTGTTTGACTTGCACTTTTTCCCGTGCGCTCGTGTTTTGTGTGATTTTTCGAAAACCCGTTCGTGTACATAAGCTTATCCAGCAGCCTTTGTGGTCTACTTTTTTCCGCTTTTGAAATTTCATCAGAAGGGGAAAATCTGTATCTAAAAAATATTCTTGCGCATCTTGAAGTAAGATCATCCTATAATTAAAAAAAAATATATTTTAATTAAAATATTCTGTTCACAATTTAAATGCATTATTTTACAAGTTACCGTTAAAATGTATAACACAATTATTTCATAGAATAATTAAGTGTATTTCATGAAATAACTAGATAAATCAGTTTTAGCGTATTTAGCCGGTGAAAAAATTTCATACTATGAATTCTATGAAATAGCTAGTGGTAGATAATTAAAATGATAAATAAACAATTTTCAAGTTATTTTATAAATTAATTATAAATAGTTAAAATCTACCAAAAATGTTTTACCTCCATTGTGGACAATTAACTTATAAATAATATGGAAAAGCAGATAATATAATTGCTCCAATTGCCAATATTAGTTGCATACGCACACCTTCTGAATTCTACGTCTAAAAACGAAGTGCAGCGTACCCGTCATTGAAAAGTAGCTATAAGCGGTTCAAAGCTGGCTAAAAGTGGCTACTGCTGGGTCAAAGAGCTTTCAAAAGTCATATAATTTCTATTTAAATTAAGTAATCATTATTTTGTCGAATATCTAATTAATTCGTACAATTTTCAATAGTTTTACGTAAGTAACTTAATTAGTTTGCCTATTTATTTCATGAAATTACTAGTTATTCTATGAACTAAAGGATTTCCCAGTTTAATGGTAACAAACACACACACACAGATATATATATATATATATATATATATATATATATATATATATATATA
>JAPDSC010090409.1:0-15061 GCA_026290005.1 Latrodectus geometricus | reverse complement strand
TACTCTATACAATCATAATTTAAAATATACCGGAAAATTTTCTTTAAACGAAACTTTTAACTATAAACTGTAAAGTTGTAAAATTGTTTATCTATAATCAGGAATCTTTATTTGAGAAAAGTAAATATAAATATTGAGATTATGTATATAATAACATTTATTTAAATTTATTAAAAATATATTTTATTAATCATGATTAGTATGTTTAATTACTAGGCCATTTTTAGACGAGCAAGTTTGGAATAAATAATATTCAATAAATCATAATCAAAATATTTATTTTTTAAATATTTTTCATTGATATTAATAAATATAGTTAAATGTGGAAAAATGAAATGCTTACTGAAAATTTATATATTTTTTCCATAATTTTTTATTTGGAAATTGGATTTAATTAAAATTTTTAAGGAAAATTATCTAATTATTTTTTGATACTGATCTTCATTGCTTATATTATCTCATTCAATTGCAAAAAACGATCAATACTATACAAAATAATTTTAGTTTATATTTAAACTAAGGAAAAGCTACATTAAGAAAATTATATTTTAAGAAAGAGTCAACAATATTTTAAGAAAGAGTTTTTTAAATCAATATTTCAATTAAAAATAAAAATAGATATTTCAGTGTATAAGAGTTACTTACTTTTCTACTGTATTTGCAATTGAGGCTTCTATGAGATGAACATAGCTTCCTTTCTATTATATATAAAAATAAATCAGAATTTAAAATTCCAGTTCGGATTCAATCTACTATATTTCGTTAATAAAACTTACATTAACTGTATGTCCTAACATATGTGAAAACTTTCCATTTTGTATGATAGAAGAGTCACCTATAAAATTCGTACTTATGTTAAAAAGCATACCAAAGAATATAATAATTAGTAAATTATAATAATAATTGCAAACTCAAATAAAACTCTCTCTTTTAATTTTAATATTTGAATATTTCTCTAATAATATTAAAAGAGAAAAAATGTAATTAATAATTTATTAAAATATAATTCCAATATCGAATTATTTCTGCATACACGTATGTAATCCAACTTACCCAAAAATCGCAACCTTTCGCCAAATAAATAAATACTGTGTTCACTGTCTTCTACGTTTATGTTACCCATTATAATTCCACACTGAGCGTAGAAATTTAATGCTTTGTTCAGTCTGTTAAAAAAAGCAATGAAAATAATGTTATGACATCATTTTTGAAAAATAAATTAAATTTAGTTCGAATTTGAATTAATATTATAAGTACTTTTCTAAGGGTGGCGTAAATTCTTTCCATTTGGCTTTCGCCAAGCCACTAGCTAGAGCTGATGGATTGGCATCTGCTGTGAAGTCAAAAACATCTGACGCAGCTCGCCATCTGAAATACATTGCAACAAATCATTATATCAATAGTAGCTAAAAACTAATTCAAATTATCCAATAAAAAATTCATAAAATTTAATATTGGTCCTTAGAAATGGTTAAAAAACCTTTGCAGAGATTTTAATCCATTTATTTTGAATTGGTTCAAGCATCTAAAGCACACAAAAATATTATTTTTCGTGAAGAATGCTCTTGTTAATATAAGTAGTTATAATAATAACAGCTTACATAACAAGAGGCAAGATGTCGTATAATCCATCATGCCAATTTCTGAAATTTTATCGCGACAAAGAAATGTTGCCAAGTTGATGTAATAAATTCTTTCTTGAAAAACGCTTATGCATCTAAATAATAAATCGAAACGTGATAAATAGAAAACTTAAATACTTATTTTTGAAACTTTAGGGTTTTAAAAAAGAAAGCCTAAAAAGCATTAATTTCGTAATTGTAAATAATATGAAAAGTAATTGAACAATAATTTCGAAAATATAAATATGAATTCTAAGAAAATAATAAAATGAATTCTAATACCAACATAGGAACATTTGTAAAAAAATAAATATAAATCATAAAATTAATTTTACTTAATTTAAGAAAAGAAAATATAGATAAATTGTTTTTTCAAATGTAAATACAAGTTATAAAATACTTATTAAATTAAATAGTTTAAAAGAGATGTTTTAATTAAATACTGTAAATTACAAAATTGCCATATAAAAAATTAGAATGGATTTATCGACACAATTTTAAATAATAACTTTAAATAATTAGCAGATATATAAAATAGTTATTTAAATTAATGAAAAAGAACAACATAACCTGGAATTTATGTATCCAAAAGATCAAGAAATTTGTTGAATCTAAAAAAATTCACGTGTTCTGTCCTCGCAAAATTTTTTTGAAGAAATCGGCAAACAGAATGAAAGGTTTTAAATTTCCTTGGGATGATGTAAATGCTAGAAGAATATTGCCGAAATAGAATTTTCTTCATAATTCTTATTATTCTCGATCTCTATGACATACTAAAAATTCAAGTTGCCAGAAATGTAAACAAGAATATTAACTAAAAAATCACCAAATTCAGAAACCGGCATGATTGACTATAGGGTAGCTGTGTCGGACATTCTACTTAATTAATATCTACTTTCAAACAATATTGTGAGACAACGATCCTCAATTGATACGGAGGAAGTCAGTTGATAGCAAATAAACAAAACTCATTATATTAAAGTTATTGTAATTCAGAAAAAAAAAAAAACACTTTTAAGAGCTACTAAACTATTTTTTTCAATTTTTCTTGGGATAAGTTAGTTATTTTAGATGATATAGAATCACATTTATTCACTATCAAATCACTGCTGAAATTCCCATTAAATAGTTCTTACAAAAATTCTTGTACCTTCAAATTATCCAAGCAAAAATCTGCAACAAATTAAACAAAAACCTATGTACACGAATCTTTAATAAAATTATAAAAGAATGTCTTAATGCAAAGCACAATTTAAATATTTAAAAGCAATAATAATTGAAATTATACAAAAATTACAATTTTTGAAATGATTAAAAGCCAGTACGTGGTTATGCAACTCTAGCAAATATTTTAAACTCTTAAAAAAAATAACAATTGAGATAATTATAATATAAAAATTATAAGTTGAAAAAGCATTTAATATATACAAAATTCTTTATAAACATAAGATTTCCTTTTTTTGAATATTATTTGAATACTTTAAGTTCGTTTTAGAGCATTAGGTAATATTATTAGTTTATCATTACTGTGGGAAGACTATATATTTGATACGTTTTACAAATATACAAGGTATCTGTGTATTTGTAAAGCGTATGAAATAAATTTAAAAAATAATGTAAATGTTTATATCAAAGATTTTTAGAGGAAAAAAAATTAAAGTAAATGGATGCTTACATGAGACCAAACTTTACATGCACCATTTTCCCAGAATTTGCATCACTTTCATTTACCTCTCTGAAATTAAAGAAATAAGAATGAGAGAAAATTACATATGACGTTACCAAAAAGATGTTTTTACATTTTATACTTTCACATTATAAATATTATACTTCTCAAATAAATTTAATAATGAATATGTAATATATTATGTGTAATTTCCTATGCGTGTTCATGTCACATAGAAAATTCTCATCATAAATGCTACCTTTAATGGTTGTTAACAAACTTGAAATGTTTTTAAATACGTACATGACTCATTTTTTTGTGTAAATATAAAATAAGTAAGTTAGAGACTATAAATTCTTTTTTAGTTTTTTGTAGTGTAAAAATAAAAACGTTAAAATTTTTTTATCTTTTATTTAAGAGTGATAGATAGATAGATATAGATATTATACTTATGCATATGTTAAAAACATTTATTTAAAGTTTTTAAAAACATTTTGGTAAATAAATTTGAGTTAAGGCTATACATTAGTAATGATTTATAAGAATAACATTACTCTACATTTTTTCATTAAAAAATGTTCCAGTTCACAGTAGTTTTAATATAGTATATATAATCATGCACAAATTTCTAAATAAATCTATTTCACTTTTTAAAATTTTAATTTACAGAAACGAATTTTCTTGCAATTGATTATTTGTAAACAAATTAAAGGCTTAAACATGGAGCTAACAACAATTCATTTTCGTAATTTAAATCTAAATTTTTTTTTTATTATTTAACTTTTATTTCTAGGTTTCGTACCTGAGCAATCCATTGAAAAATATCCTCCAACTTCTCATTGGCAATATGTAATTCATTTGAAGATCTCCGCAGGTGAAAGATTTCTTTTCACTGCAAGATTGCTGGTATCCAGACGTCTTATGTAATTGGTACACTTTTCCATTGCTTAACTTCAAATATATCCATGCCTCAGCCTCATGATTTGTATTTCTTGCTATTCTTGTTACAATATATTCCGACTTCGAGTTTACTCCGTAAATGAACACCTCATCTGCTCCCTAGAAAACAAATATTTAGTATTCCAATACTTAAAATAGACGTCAAGACAATAAATCGACACTATCGATATTTGATATTACATATAGCAAGATATCTCATTGTAAAATTATATATTATCCCTAAAATAAATTGAAATGCATTTATCTTACTCGCTAGTACATCAATTCTGCTCGCTCTTTTGATGAATGTTTATTTTCAGTGGGAAATAGTACCTAACTTTCGTTAAAAAAAATTGAGAATCTGAAAAATATTGATATTTACTATTTATTTACTGTTTTCGAAATAGTGTTTGGCATCCCAAAATGAAATCTCACTGTAAATGATATTGAGGTGAAAACAGATTAAAAGAAGCGTGAAACGCTTGAAAACTCTCTTTACTTAAGAAATTATTATATGTTGCATTCAAGATTTCCTTTTTTATCATTCCAGTGTATTTTCGATTAGCAAATTGCAAAAAGTGGAAATACGTTAGCTTCCGAAGGTAAAAGCAATATTTTTACAAAAATTGAAAAAAGAATTGTCAGTAAGGTTTATTTATTTATTTTTTTAAATTACTCTAGGACTGTAGAAAGGTTAAATTCGATGTCGTCTATATAAACTGGGTTCCAGAAATGGTGTACTTTATGATATAAGCAACTTTTCAGTGATTTCCAACCATCTTTAATTGAGATTTAATTAATTAAAAACTCAGATTTAAATTTTTGAAATGAAACTTAATCTATGCCTTAAGTTAACTTCAAATCAACATTCTTGTATAAGTTTTATTTTATTCCATGCAACTGTTTTCTATTCAAATTCAGACAAATTTTCGAATAAAAATTATAATTCTGAATGTAATGGCAAACAGAATAATTAATTTTATTAGCATAAGAGCTAACAATAGTTCATTCCGAAAATGTAGTTTTGTGACGTAATAAATCCTCGAAAAAGGCTTATATATCTAAATAATAAATTTAAATCTGATAAATAAAACCATAAATATTTTTGAAATTTTAAGATTTAAAAAAAATACAAAAATATTAATTTCAATAAAAAAGTGAAACAAAATGTTTTAAATTTCTTCACGATGACATAAATATTAGGGTTGCCAAAATAGCATTTTTCTATATAATTACAAAGTATTTGATTCATAAATTGCTCACATATATAAATTAGATATTGAGGAAAATTAAAAAATATAACCACGATTTTATAATTTAGCTGTAATTTTGAATTCTTTATTTTTCTTTATTTTTGAAGAAATATTAGTTCCGAATATATTTGATTTCAAGGACCAAATTATGGTAAGGAAACTTACCCATATTTCAGTTTAACATTCCTTAAATTTTAAAGTAAAAAAATTGTTGTATTTCATTAATGTAACAAAGACTTCTGAAGCAATCAATAGATCACGCTTTTATCAACGTTTAGTTATTTCTTGGAGTAGTCAAAACTATCAGTACAAAATAAGCTTAAATGTTATTTTCATTTTCTTAATTAAAATCTTAAAAAAATATAAATACATTTCAGTTCTATGAAATATGATTTGTCTTTTTTTTATAATCAAAACACTTATAAAAAATTAATAAATTAAAATTTTTTCAAAATGTAATGAATAATTCTATATATTACATGTTTAAATCAAACAAAATAATGTAGATTGGTGTAAATATGCTTGGGTGTTATAAGGAAATTTGATGAATATATCCTTTACGAAAAATATATCAAATATAATCTGTCACAAAAATATACCAAATGAAGCTCATGTTCTTCTAATGGAGATTCGAGTTTGATTTCTAACGGCTGCGAAATGAAGTCTACTTTCAAAGGATCATTATCTGCCATTCCATCATAAATATCGAATCTTTTTTGGTTTATCTTCCTGGATATTTGAATGTAAATGTAGGAAAAGATCCATTTGCACCCATAAAGAAAATCTGAAAAGCAAAAAGTCAAGAACATAATTTTAATGATGATTGTTTCCTTGAGTTAAAAATTTTTTATTTAAAATAATATTAAAGTTGAAAATAAATGTCAATGTATACATACTAACTCATTTTGTTTGATAAAATAAGAAAAATGCATCTAGTTTTATCAAACAAAGTGAGTTAGCAACAACACATGCAATGTAAATCGTTTGTAACTACATTTCCCTTTCTTAAGTTGTGTTTGAATTATAGTACAGGGAAGTTAAAGACGCAATTTACTTTTAAATTATGAAATAATTCCCATCGTGAAGTTTCCTTAAATTCTTTATAAGAATAAATATATTTTGTCTCATTTTTTAATGTTTTACGATTCATTTTTGATTACATGGTTTAATTCACAAGTTAAAGCTTTATATGGGCATGATTTCGCACTAAGAAAATTAAAATGCTACTAGATGACTGTGTTCTTATTGAATTATCTATATTTGATTTCAAGCCACAAGTGTTGAAAAAATGACGAGTTTCAAGCTTGAATTATCTATTTTGCATAAAGCAATAGTGTGAGTTTTTCTTCAGCTTTAAATATAATAAAAACTCATCCATTTCAATAGCTTTGGAATGAGAATGCAATAAATTATGATAAGAAATTAAATTTGTCTCTCTAATTCAAAAATATAATATTTTAACTACGAGACATTTATATCTGTGCTTCATATAAAAAGAAACTATTGAGGTTCCATTGTAGACCATGATTTAAATTTATTTTCAGCCTGCAATTTTATCGAATTTAAGAATGAATATCGAAGCAAGAGAAGTATCATTTGTATCAAGTGTTAATAGGCAGTGAAACCAAAAATAGAGTGACATTTGAGAAGTCTCTTACAAAACAATATTTAAAAATATTTTGACCATCCACATAAGCTCGCATTCATTCAAAATAGTGTTGAAAAATTATTGCTGCAGATGAAAGTGGCCTCTTCTGAATCTGATCTATGCTCTTGTTTGTTTGAGAACAGTAGCTATCTAATATTCTCTTCATTGCTATTGGAGAAAATCAACCTCTCAATTTACAACTGCTGTCTTGAGATGTCTGCTAAAATCTTGAGTACATAAAATGTTTATCCAGAAAATCTTGTCCTTCTGAAAGTTGAGAATTAATAAGTGCATTGATGTAGATCTGTGATTTAGTTATCCGAAGAACTGGCCCCATTTAACTGATTCATTGCTCTGTCAAAAAATATCGAATGGTATTTCAATAATATACAACTGTCTCATCGTAGGTTTTTTGTTAGATTAGAAATTATATTTTGTAAAAGTAGCAGATAATTTTTTCAGAAATTTTCCAATAGTTTCCTTATCATTGGAAATATATCATTCATAATTGTGAAATATATAATATGTGTAACAAAAATCGAAAAATTAACAGCTCTAAGTCAAACATTTAAACTGTATTGCATCAGAAATGAGGATTTTCATTTAATAGAGAGATTTAATGATCACAATAAGTCTAATTTTGTAAATATAACATACTATTTTGAATACATATGATTTATCTGTACAAAGAATCCTTCTCTTGAAATAGTGAATCTCTATTGTATTAACTAGTAGAAAAATGAAGACTTTTTGGAATATGCACATTAGTTGTCATACTGTGGATGTGAAATTTATTTTTGAAAATCCATTATTTCATCAAAAAGATAACTTACAGTTTCTTTTACAATATAACTTAGAAATTATTGTTCAAAAACTAAACAAGTAATGGTAAAAAATATTTTAACAAATTATAGAGCAGCAGTAATTTGTTATCAAGCAACATCTTGCACATACTTGTAAAAGAAAGTATATATACGTATAACGCACACACGCATATTGTTTTATAAATCGAATCGTGACATTGTTACTACATAAGTAGTGTCAGAAAGGAAATACTTTTGTCTTCTGCAAAATTTTCTTAAGACAGATTAACAAATAACATTATATGCTTTTAGCATGCAGTGGTACTAGTTTCCGTTCACAGTTAGTGCATGCTACTAGGATCTTGTAGGTGTATGTCTTGAAATTGCTAAAAGCCAATCTATAGTAGCTATTATAGGAGTTCTTAATTTTTGAACTAGTGAGACATAAAATACAAAAAGAAATACGCTGTACAATAATAACTCTTAGGTGGTAAGTGAAAAGACAGCAATGTTATCTTCTTTACCACCTATATTATTGACATTAGCGTTAAATGGAATATCTTCTCAACAGGTATAAGTGTCAGTTTGCCAGAGCCAATCCAGGGCATATCATTTTACCGATAAAGAAAATTGTAGGATAGGGTTCTGTTTCGGTAAATGAGAACTTTGAAAAATAAACAGAAAAACCTGATAGGGAATACTTTTCTGCAAGATCATGTTTATTATGGAAGATCATTCTTAACTCTGCTGGTTAAGAATTACAAATAGGTCAACTAACTGATCACGATCTCCCAGACTAGTGGGTGACAAGAAATATAACCAAAAAAGTCCATTCATACATCCTGACTAATTTCGTTAAAACATAAGAAACATAATTTCCAAGTTTAGCATCTCAAAAATTCTCATAAAGCGAATTCTTCTACAGTCAGGTGATCGCTGGTATTGATCATCATCGTTATAGACACTACTTTCAGAGGAAATTAAACAAGTTAAGACTGGTGTAACTTCTTTTTGAATAAATCGAATGTCCAACAAACATTTCTTGGAGAATTATTTGCGAAAACAAAACCTCATTTATTCATTACAGAATGCTGGAAAATGTTTTATATGGTCAACCTGTTTACTATCATGTCCATTATTCTTTAATATCTTGTAAGGCATTTAAGAATGTTCTAATGTAATCTGTGTTTATTAATGTATATTAATGAGGTAATCTGTGTAAGTAAAACTTTACAGAATCGTATTAAGTAATATGTTTGACAACCAGCCGTTGTAGAAACTGTGGTATGTTCAATTTAAAAAAACAATGGCTTACCACTACATTAGTTAATAAATATCCCATATAACTCGTCTAGATATTCGAAGGACGTATCATTGGCTTTGAATTTTACATCAGATGGCCACCCTACTTAATGGATCTCAGGCAATAGAACATCTTCATGTGATACCGTCTCAAAAAATAGGTGTTTGTGACCCTGTTGAGACAACCTCCGCACCTTCGAGTACAAGCGAAGTACAATGTGCATTGGTATGTGAGGTAGAATTTGCTCACATGCCAATTCACATCGTACTGGTTCTTTACTTCACATTTTATGCACATGATGCAGCTTGAAGTTGCTATTTGATTCAGCCCTTGATAATATTCGAAATTATTCTCTTGCATCATGTGAATGCAATCCAATGTCTGTAAAAAGAACTTCCAGAAGACAATTAATGCATTGTATATTAAAATGTTTTCAATAGTCTCAGTTTGTTAAGATATCGTTATATTGAATCTAAGTATAATGTG
This sequence comes from Latrodectus geometricus, assembly GCA_026290005.1. Taxonomy (NCBI): domain Eukaryota; kingdom Metazoa; phylum Arthropoda; class Arachnida; order Araneae; family Theridiidae; genus Latrodectus; species Latrodectus geometricus. Next base: position 5,341 of record JAPDSC010090409.1, on the reverse strand, counting down.
CAAGTTCAGTGGCTTTCACCAACCAGTGACAAGACACCGTTCTTTAATGTGGAATATTCTGGGTTAGATTCTAAACACTGTTATATAACAGATGAAAATCGCCGTTCTGCCTTCTGCATATCTATTTGTCGGAGTTAGTACTTATGAGTTTTCCAAGTTTCATCCCTTGTGGTACGTTAATTCGTGGTTTTATCTGGAAAAATTCCTGCCGTAATCAATTTGGGCAAAGAACGTTGAAATAACATACAACTGTCTAAAATATTTAAGCTGTCACCTATATGGTACCTACTTAGTGCAGAGAGTGACGCATAAGGTGAAGAAATAATAATTGGAAATAGAATGATTTTAATTATATTTTATTTTAATATATTGTCAAAAGGTTCCTAGAATTCGGCTACGACATAAACAAGAGATACAGAGCTCCTTTAATTTATACTTCTGGAGATTCTATTCTATTCTAGCTTTATTTTTTGGGTTGTTGAGAAAGTAATTTCGTTTTTTCCCGACAGAAGATTTAATTGTATTTATTTGAACTCTACTTCACTCTTAAGCTGCTAAATCATTATATGTTTTGAAAGCTTATATAGATAGGCTGTGTGAAAAAATTCAATTAATTCTACACTGTTTTAGGTTGTTGTCCTTTTAAATATGGAGAGGAATAAGCCTTTTTATCCTATTTTACTTTTTTACTATAGAAAAGGTAGAAGTGGTATTCAATCCAGAGAGAAATTAACCGATGTGAATGGAGAAAATGTGTTGACAGTACACCAGTGCCAGAACTGGTTTGCAAAATTTCGATCTGGTAAACTTGATGTCAAAGATGGACCACGTTCCGGAAGGCCGGAAGCTAATAAAATACGATAAAGGCATTAGTTGATCCAAATCGATCAATAACAACAAATGAGATCGGCGAGTGGTTAAATTTATCGAATTCAACTGCTTATGACCACTTGAAAGGCCTGGGTTTAACCTCGAAGCTCGATATATGGGTTCCCCACGTTCTCAAGGAGAAAAATATATGTCGTATCTTTGTCGTCTATGGTTAGCTACTCAAACGTGACGTTTTTGAAGCTCATCGTTATTGGGGATGAAAAATGGGTTATATATAACAATGTCAAATGCAAGAGATAATGGAGCAAAAAAGATAAACCAGCTCAAAGCATTTCAAAAGCCAATAACTATCATAAATAGGTATGCTGTCTGTTTGGTGGGATTTTAAAGGAATCGTTTTCTTTAGCTTTTTTTTTTTTTTTTTTACTGAATAACACAACATTTAATTCGGAAGTCGACTGTCATCAGCTGGACAAACTGAATGATACACTTTAAAGGAAATGTCAGAATTAGCCTACAGAAAAGGTGTAGTGTTGCACCAATATAATGCGAGACCTCATACAAGTTTGGTCACTCACCAAAAATTTGAAAATGATTAATGAAATATATATTGTTTTTTAAAATTTTCTTAAACCTTTTTCAGCACAGTTAAATAACTCACACACTGAAATAACTGAATTTAAAGTTAAAAAAAATTAGAATTTAAGTTGCCATTTACAAGGAAACTATATATTTTTCAATTTTGAAGAAACTTGTATAGTAAATTTTGAGATTAGATAATGATTGTTATGTCACAAAATCAAAGGGTATTTTTCGCATTTTTCTTATGATAGTCTGAACATAAAAAATAACAATAGAGTTTCAACCGTTTAGCTTTAAAATTGAATACTCAAACTGATAAGATTATCTATGAATAAAATGATTCTGTGTTTATGAAAAATATTTTTTTTTATTTATTGTAGGTGATATGATTCTTGGTTGATAAGAGATTAAATTTTTATTTACTATGTACAATGGTTACAATCACTGATATTGCTGTTTTGGTCAAATCAAAAAAATATTTTTATCCATTGAAACGTTATGTACACATGCACGAAAAGTTTGCCGTTATTTGATTGGTTAGGGCGTCGTTATTATTAGAAGGTAGTGAGTCTAATAATAACGACGCCCTAATTAATATCCATCTTGTTCATTAAAGGCTAATTGAGCACGTTAAAAAGGTCATTATCACAATGTCCTCCAAGTGAAATGATACCTCTGGGGGTGATAGGTCATGTATTGCGATCATCTGATTGGTCCTTGTATCTAAATTACGAAGACTTTCACCTTTCCTCAGCAGTCTTCATGTAACTGGTGACCACAAGTTTAGGTTAAGTACTGGGAAGTAATCTGATGCAATATTACACAGAATTACTCGCCATCACGAACACACAGAATTACATATGCATAAATGTGCACTTATATTTTTAATTACAGTTATAGATACATTCAAAATTAGATATTCAAAATTAAATACAAAATAGTTTTACATTTTTTTAAAGAATTTCTAAATTTTATACTTTTTAATACATAGCACTGCATGTATACAAGAAAAATATTAAAAAGTATTTTTTGAACTTAATTTAATTGAACGAATGAAACAAAGTATTAAATTTTTTAATGAACTATATTTAATTGTTTACATGTTTCTTTTTTTACTTTAATATTGGTTTATAAATTAATTTATTAATGAATATTGTTGCGGTTGATGGAATATATAATTGAAATGCATTTTATTGAAATTTAAACCATTGAGCTTTTGATTTGATTGGAAATTTTATTAAATCTTAAAGGTGTCTTCCGAGGTGTTTTTAGGATGGAATTCATGAATTGTTAAAAAATAATAAATTTATCTTAGTTTTTGTTAAAATAACATTTTATTATTTCAATGTACAGATTTTTGAGCAATACGAATAAATTTATTTCTTGACGCAAAAAATATTTTTTGTTAAACAGAGGCCTAATTTTCTATTCAAGATCCAACCTTTATGCCACTAATTATACAATTTACTCAAAGCTAACAGCAATATTAATACATACATGCAGTTCTCAAAATAATGAAAGTACCTAAGATTTAAATAGGAATCCCTTATAAGTATGATGTAGGATCATGTTTGGCATGATATACAGCTTGGATTCATATATTAATGGGTTAATGGAAGTGCTGAATAGAGGAATATTGTACTTTTCTTCCAGGAAATATTTTGAATATTCTGGGAGAGTGGCCGATAGAGAATATCGAATCCGTACTGAATGCTTTAAAATATACCATAAAGGTTCTATCATATTGGGTTTTTGTACTGTGTTCTCCTGTTTTTCTCTTTATTTTGAAACTTTTATAATTTATTAATGGGTGCAGATAAAAAATATGCTTATCATCAGATTTTCCTTTCCTCCTTCCTCTCAAAATAATTTTTTTTAAAAAAAATAGCTTTATTTGCTAGTTTTTTAAGTTTTGCAATATATTGTTTTGGCCTGTTTCAATCTATGTGTCTACGCTTTTCACAATACGTCGGCTACAGGGAAGTGCATTGAAATGTGGCTGCATGGGCTTTTAAGTTCGAAATTTAATAACTTCATAATAAAAGGAATTTTGGAGGTAGCACAGGGCTATTGATTTATTTATGATCTTACAAGGGAAAGCTGATTTCGTGTGACGAAACAGCATTTTGAAAATGTTATTGAGTTAAATATCATTAAAAAGTATAGAATATCAGTAAGCACATTTTTGCAGTAATTTTCTCACTTCAAGAAGTCCTTTACTATTTTTTAAATTTTTCTTCATTTATATGTGATGCCTGGAAGTGAGGAAATATATATATATAGCACGGACTATTTTTATCACCTTCTTATATTATACTAGATTTTGAAAAGATTGTTATTTATTACTTAGCTTCGATTTTTGAAAGAAACATTGTTTCCTCCAAACTCAACGAGCCTGCTTTCGGTTTCCTGAAACCTCAGCCGATCAGAAGTGATTTGAAATATAGATAAAAGAAATTTTGAATTCAATATTTAATGACTTAATAATTAAAAGAAATTTTGAAGCATATAAACAGTTTTCAATCGAATAGTACATTATTCAATTTGCTTTTGTCGGATCCCTACAAAAGAGATTATTTCATGGTGCAAATAAGCCATTTGGATAGTCAAAGTAAACAAAGAATATCATTTAAAATATCAAATGTTTTTAGATTTTTAAATCACATTTTCTTATGTACATGTCTTTCACTAAAAGGTAACATCTGAAAATGCCGGCACGTCAGTGTGTCGTAAAACAACGAATACTTTTCATGCAACAATATCACTAATCGTCAATCATAGTGAGTAGATGCCACACGCAAGACAAAATTATTATCAAAGGATTCTATTTTGTCATATTATCATCCATCTATCTCGATTTAAGAGCAATAAAATTTCCGGTTAACTTCATTGTTTGTGAGTAAATTTCACAAAGCAAGAATGACATTTTATCTTTTTGACCTATTTATTTTTTTTGTTTATTACTGACGCAATGAAAAGAGTGCTTCAGATGATTCGTTTGGTTTAAATTTTGTAAGAAATGCTCAGTCATCATTTTCATTGTTTTGATAGTTTATATTGCTATGCTTCAATTATTTATTGGTAATCAATGTATGGTGCTTGTTTACGAATTGGGATTCTCACTTTAAAATCATGATGTTTTATTTATTGAATGATTAATGCATAAGTTCTTTATTGGTAATCAATTAATGTATATGACAAGTGTAAGAGTTGGGGATTCTCGCTTAAATGTAACATTCATTTTCTTACAACTTAATTAAAATACATAGTTATTTCATAATTTTGATACATCTTATAAATGCGATTTATTGTGTTAAGAATTTGAATTTTTTTTTACCTGAAATGTACTTATAGGTTAAAATGACAGTGGAATTTTCAAACTCTCTTTCTATTTATAAATAATGACTTCAATTTCTAAGCCAGTATGAAATTAATAGGTTTAATTTAAAATAAAATTGAAAAAGTATTGAATACCATATCTTTGACGTAGAAATTTACTTAATTCATGAAATTTACCTTCATTGCATATCAGATACTATGAAAAGAGCTATAGCTAAAAATTTATATAGTCTAATATAAAAAAATTGCCAATAAAAATATTTCCATGTACGCAGTTGCATGAAATATTTATAATGGAAACATAAGTGCATCAAAAATGTCCGTATAATTTCACACATATTTATATAAAAAATTCATAGCTCTGCAAGAAAGTGTATTCACCATATTTTAAGAATAAATAAACTCTTATTTTAAAATAACTAAAATACAAACTCTTTCAATGTATTTTATAATTGTACTTATATTATTTAAATTATCTATGTATTTTTAAGACAAAATATTTTAAACTTAAGTTTGAATAAAAATACTAAATTTGTTGAGCACATAAAGCTCAAAATATTCATGTTAAATATTAATATAAATATTAATG